>JABEEN010000567.1:0-69415 GCA_013363205.1 Fusarium tuaranense | reverse complement strand
GGCGAGGAGGCTCGTGGTGGTTGAGAAGAGGCGGGTTGTAGGCGCCGCGGGGGCGGTGGCCCGGCGGGTGAAGAGCCCGCCGAGGGAGAATATCGAGGTCATTTTGGAGGAGTTGTGTTGAGGATGATTTAAAGATTCGGAGGGGTTTGAGAAGTCGGGTCTTCGAGAATCGCCTTTTTCACAAAAAGAGTATTATCCTATCGTGTAGCGACTCAAAGGCTAGGATCGATTGGCTCGAGGATCGCTCGTCGTCGGTCGTTGCGAGCTGGTCGTCGAAATTTCTCGTCTCGTTCGAATGCGCTTCCGAGGTTCGAAGTTGCTCAATTGCGCCGAGGGAGCTGCCCGCCTACTCCAGCCGTATGATTGATCCTATCAACAATGGCCCTGCGGCGACACTGAGCGGTTGAATGGGTCGATTCGGTATTCGTCCTGCTTGAAGTGGGCGTGGATGCTGAGATGCAAATTGTTAGCCTAGGATTCGGTCGGGCGGAGAAAGATTTCTCCGAGGATCGACTTCACGCAGATGCTTGGACTGCGACAGTAACTTACAATTCATCGCATTGTTAGCTTCATCGGCAGGCAGACAAATTTGACTAATAGTACAGGATACTCATCTGATTAAGGGAATTCGTTCTTAAATTCCTTATTCCAGAAGTCCTGCAATTGCGTGATGCTTGACCCTGACGTTCGTGCAGAGCGACATCGGACCCCCGAGTAGTAGACTGAGTATTGATGCAGCTAGGCGCGGAAAGGATGTATTTTCAATAAACTTCAATTGTTATGAATAGATATTTGAAGCCTCTGGCTGGGCTTAACGCCAAGAGTTATTCCCTGCTGCCTAAGGTCAGCGGATGCTGTAGGAATCTTCGAGTTGACACGCGCCGTGAAAGTGGTTGAGTGTATCATTTCCGAATTTGGGCCTGCCTCAGCTGGAAATGTGTTGAATAGAGAGGACTCTTGGGTATCAGAGATGGAGGCACTGCTGAATTGCTAATTGGGGAACATGACTTTGAGGCTCAAAGGTATTGGCTGTCACTGCTCTTGGCCCGCCCAATCTCAGTGATAAGCGTACTGCGCTGGGAACGGAGGTGTCCCTAAAGTCTAACGACCCGTAGGAAAGTCGTACGGGAGCAACCTTGATGAGTGGGACAGTTCTCAGGAAGGGGGCAGCGATTTCAACTTTGCTGCCTGAGGGTGTTGGGCCCATCCAGTTTTTTTTGTCATGAGACCAGGCTGAACCGGCGTAACACCTGGCACCACTCCGGTGATTCAATGGCCTAACTCGTTAGAAGCTATACGATATTTTTCTACTCCTCAGTTGCGGAGGGAAACGATTGGTCGTAACTTCTAGCTACAAGTGCCTTGAGGATATTCACTCCCTCTCGTTTCTCTGAGACATGTGCTGGTGGTTTGATCCAGCCCCTAAAGTTATTGGCCTGCTTTTGAATATTGATTTACTATTTATGTAGCCTCTTGCCGAATTGTGTGCTTGGTATCAGACGAGTGAAGCTTTCGCAGGTACACTTCTGGCCGGGAGCATGGGTTGGTTTCCGAGAGACTGGTGACAGTCGGCCAGCAGAAACACCTCCGGCTGGGAGCGATCCGTGGTTGCCTAGAGACATTTATCACATGTGTTAAGAATGACTGTACAACAGAGTTTCGAAAAGGTATCTGGGAGAAGCGGAGGCTTTCGTGCCAAAAGAGGTTGAACGATGAGAATGGAAAGCAACCACTTTGACCGGCGCCATGGACTTCCAAAATGCTCAACTGGTATATAATAGGCTTGAAACTGATATATGTTACCTTTTAGTTGGTGTGAAAGGTAGAGTTGATTTGATTTTGCAGCCTCCACGATGTTGCCCTTGGCGCTTCTCGGCGAGAAGCCTAGCACCAAGCTTCCCAGAACCTTGAAACAACGGGTTTGAGAGTTTGTTGAGATTTTAGAATATGTAAGAATAGTTTCTGTCATAAATGGGTGGCTATAGTTAGTCTTTGCGGGTGTAAAAATGCATATACCTGTGCCATTAAAGTTAATTTTCAACTTCCCAACTCATGGAATGAAGCCTTGCAACGACTATTCATGGGACCTAATATTGGCAGAGAGCCAAGTGTTGGCTCATAGTTTTTAGTCAGAGTGAAATTACTGAATGAAAGGGAACCCGGCTGTATTCCGCAACACACTTTAGGCGGCGGTCCGTATTCATTCACAGAGAGTGTAAACAGGCATAACCATTCACAGATAGTGTTGAGAAACGAGAGTTTAGACTGTGATTCACCCATGCAGAATGCAACTTTTTCCAACCAAACGAGGCCGTTTCTTCCTATATATCTAGCGCTTTCGTTCAGTTCTTTCGCCCAGTCTTCATCCATCTCCGTACCTTTCACCCAAACAACCTTTGGACAACTTTGTTTGCAATCTCCATCTCCTACCATCAAGCAAGCAATTCTTTCAAACTTTCAGACTTTCTTTTTTTCGTTCATCATGTCTCAAAGAAACCTTGTCGGACAGGACTCTGTCTCAAACCGTGACCGCCGAAACACGGTTGATAACCCTCTGTTGAACGACCAGACACTGTTTTCCCCTTCTTTGCCATTGGAGGGTAGAATTTCACGACTCAGACGATGGACTGAGGAGCATCGTGAGAATAATCCCGTTTTGCCGAGGAATACGGATCCCCTTGGGCAAAGCATGCAGGATGTGGCCCTCGACGACGACGATGAGGATGAAGATCCTGACGATGACTGGGATATGGTGCTTGATCACCTGGAGGTGGAGGGGTCTGAAGCTTGGTATCCGAGGTTAACAGCTACGAATCGGATAACAAGATATCTCTGGTCCAGGGATGATGTCGAGGAGGAGGATCGACGGCGCCGACCAGAACCTCTCGTCTTTGACGATCATGGCATGGTCAATCTCGACGAGGAGGAAGAGGAGGAGGAGGATGACCGCCCACACTGGCGGGACCCGGCATGGGACTATGCCATCCCATTTGGACCCCGGGTCCAATATGATTACACCTTCGAGCAACTCTACCCTCGCACAGCCAGGGTGCTCGAGTTTGCTCAGACAATCCCAGGCATGCGACGTCTCGCCGTGGCACGGGATGTAGTTTCAGCCTGGGCCCCAACCGTCCAAGACAACATAGTCAGGACGTACAACGAGATGGCTCCCCGGGCTCTGTCCACGGCACAGCGGACCCAGGAAGTCCTCGTTGCGTCGGCCCAGGTGGGTGGTCATCTCGCCACAGAGGCGTGGGCGGCTGGGCAGAACGCTGCCCAGATGATTCAGGACACGTGGGAGGTGGCACAGCCTGTTGTGCGGATGTTGCGTGATGGGAGGGCTATGAGGTTGTTGGTGGAGGGCGATGTCTTTATGATGTTGCTTCAGGATGCTGCGATTGCGGGATTGGCGGCTGTACCGCCGTATGATCTTATCCTGCGACCCGGCGGAGGTCGACGTCGGCTTTGAGAGATAGGGTTGTTGGTGTAATTGTTTGGGGAGTATATGGGTCAATGGGATATGGACTACGGCATTTGGGATTTATCGATTGGTATATGAGGCGTTCGGAGTTAATATTTGCCCTGGTATAAAGGCATATATGGAGACAAAATGGGTATGGACAAAGACGTTATAAACTCAATAAAAAATTTAAAAACTCGCAAACATCACACGACTGATTTAAAAGAAATGCTTGTATAAACTCTAAACACTTTATATCATTTGACTCATCTCACATAAATTAACTCCGACGCCCTTTACCTGAAACCTTCTAAGTTTTAAACCCCTTTTCAACAACCTGGAACCAATTTCTTTGTCTAGTGCTCGTGCTTGACCGGGTTCAAGTCTCTAAACTCTCCACGAAGACTCTCAATACCCTCCTTCTTAACCTCCTCAACCAACTTGGCCACCTCGGGCGCGATGACATTCTCATCAAAGCCAAAGAACTTGTAGGCGTCCTTGCCGGGAAGACTCTTGCCAAAGGTAGCCATGGAGAAGCCGGCGTCTGCGTATCGTTCCCAGCCGTTGACGGCGTACGCCTCGATTACCACGCGGGGGGCGTTGGTGCGGTAGCGGAGGACGTCGCGCTTGTACTCGATGGATTGCTTGTTGAAGATTCGCTGGCAGGGGAAGGATACTACGCGGGCTTTGATGTTGAACTTTTCTTTGAGGACGTCTCGGGTTTTGACGGCGAAGCACATCTCTGCACCTACACCGATGAGAGTAACATCGGCATCCTCCTCCTCGATGAAGACGTAAGCTCCCTTCTGAGCACCGTCACGGCTGGAGTACTGGGGGTACTGCTCGAGGTTCTGTCGGGAGAGGGAGATGATGGAGGGTGTATCCTTGGCTTCGAGGGCAGAGATGAAGGCACCGGCCGTCTCTTCGGTATCGCAGGGGCGGATGTAGAGGAGGTTTGGCATGGAGCGGTAGAGGTTGGGAAGGGCGATGGGCTGATGGGTAGGACCGTCTTCTCCGGTTCCGATGGAGTCGTGAGTTGCGATGTGGATGGCCTGGAGGTTTTGAAGGGCACCCATACGGACACCAGGGGCGGCGTACTGAAGACTGTTAGGGATGGGAATCTTGTTGAGGATGAAAGACTTACAATGTAGAACATGAAGAAACTGGAGGTGATGGGGAGGATGGTGCCCTTGCCATAGGCGGCGAGACCGTTGGAGATGGAAGCCATGGCATGCTCGCGGATACCCCAATGGATGTATCGGCCACCATAGTTACCAGTGATACCGCAGGTGGTCTTGAGATCAGGCTATTGAGAGTCAGCAAGTGTCACGTCACACTTGTCGCTTTAACTTACGTGTTGGAAGTCAACCTTGTCCTTCCAGATCATGTTAACAGAAGGCGACAGATCAGCCGTGCCAACCATAAAGTTCTTGAGCTTAGCAGCAAGAGGGTTGCAAATAATACCAGCCGACTTTCGCGATGCAGTAGGAGTAGTAGGGAAGCTCTCCTTGGCGGGAATGATGCTTCGCCAGTCCTCAGTGAAGCGACCCTCGACTCGCTTGATGAACTCCTCATGAAGCTCGGGGTACTCCTTGGCGTAGGACGCAACCAGAGCCTTCCAGTCCTCCTCCAGACGCTCACCGCGGGTCTTGACGTCGCGGAAGTAGTTGTAGATCTCGTCGGTAACGACAAAGTGCTCTTCGGGGTTCATGCCAAAGTGCTCCTTGACGGCCTTGACACCATCGGGGGAGAAAGCAGCACCGTGGGCCTTAGCGTCGCCAGCGACCTTGCTTCCAACACCGATAACAGTGTGCACGTTGATGAATGTGGGCTTGTCAGTGCTAGACTTAGCCTTGAGGAGGGCCTTGACGATACCCTCGACGTCGTAGCAGCCATCTTCAATCTCGATGACATCCCAGCCGCAGGCGCGCATCTTTGCGTTGACATCTTCAGTGTTGCAGAGGTCGACACTACCGTCGCAGGTGATCTGGTTGTTATCATACATAACAACAAGGTTGTTAAGCTTCCAGTGACCAGCCAACTGAATAGCCTCAAGGGCGACACCCTCCTGCAAACAAGCATCACCAATCATACAAAAAGTAGTATTGTTAATAAGCTCGTAACCAGGTCTGTTGTAAGTAGCAGCGAGATGCTTAGTAGCCATAGCAAGACCAACAGCGTTGGCAATACCCTGACCCAAAGGACCGGTCGTAACCTCGATACCCTCGTGCTCGATCTCGGGGTGTCCCGGTGCGAACGAGTCGTATCGGGCAGAGTGGTATGACTTTAGTTGATCAAATGTCATCTGCTTGTATCCGGTGAGGTGCAGGAAGGTGTACTGGAAGAGACAGGTGTGGCCGTTGGATAGGACGAAGCGGTCGCGGTTGAAGTAGTCGGGGTTGCTAGGGGAGTACTTCATGACGTATTTCCACAGGGCGAGGCCAATTGCAGCCATTCCCATGGCGCCACTGCGAAATAATGTTAGTTGATGATGGCATTGGTGTTTTGATGAGAGGTTCTCACCCTGGATGTCCTCCATTGAACTGTTGGCAGAGATCGGCAATCAGACAGCGGAACTGTCGTAGAAAGACGTCAATGGTCTGGGCATCCTCATTCTGGATCAGCTTGAGGACATTAGGCCCGACCACGGTCTCCTCCTTGGGCTCTGGTGTAATTGCACTTGGCGCCATTCTGACAAGACTTTTGTGTAATGGGTAGAGTGTAAAGAGTGAGAGAGCAGAGTACTACAGACTCGAGGGCAATGCCTTATATCACCGATTCTACTCTCAATCAGCCTACGCGTAGAAATGTAAACGAAGATCGTTAAACACTTCCAAATACCGAAACAGGAAATCTTAGCCACGAGGGGTGTGGGATTGTGGGTTCGACCCCATTCATCATGATCACGAGGGGGAGTCTGGAACCGGGGGAGGGCACATGAGAGCTAAAGATTTAGTAGTGTCCCGCCACGTTGCGAAGCCGAAGCGCTTAGGCTTGCTTAGTTTGGGGACGAGTAAATCTGTCAAGTTGTTTCTGGAAGAGGTGTTTATCCAAGGGGAGTATGATGGTTATGCTTAGATGGAGGTTCTAGGGTTTTGTCGAATCAGGTAATTTGTCTTTACAATGTTTGTTTCAAGTGTTGTGCTTCAGAAGAGGCATTGACAGTATTTGGTGCTCCATAAGGTGTCAAAATAGTCGATCACTTACCTCCCGTCGCAAAGTCCAGACTGTTCATGTATTTATGTCTACCATATCGCCAATGACTGCCCAATGCACGAAAAGGTGTGAACACCACATCAAGAAACTCCGGCTGCAATCACCATCTTGAACCTCTTTTCAGAACAAGAATGGCATATCAATTGATCGCATGCAACTTCCTTCAATACCATTGCCATGCTTGTCGCCTTCGGCATATCCCAACATGGATACCCGTTGACAGTATATCTGAGAGATGTTCCTAATGTCTCATCGATCCTCTACATTACAACCTAGATCATCTCGAATCATGACTCCTGCTATTGTTAGCGACATTGAACTTCCGGCACAAGTGCCAGAGACGAAAGCCACGCCTACTTCCAAGGCTTCAACCCCCAAGCTCTTCTCCCTTGAGGGAAAGACAGTCGCTATTACTGGTGGAGCTCGTGGTCTGGGTATTACCTTGGCCATTGCTGTTGTTGAGGCTGGTGGAAGCGTCGCTTGTCTCGATATCCTAGACGAGCCATCACCAGCCGAATGGGCACAGCTCAACAAAATCGCGACATCCAACAATTCTTCCGTGTCATATCGGAAATGCGATGTTACTGATGAGACGTCGGTCGAGTCGGTGATGCAGGCTATTGCAGCGGATGCCGACAAAGCCGGAGCTCCATTCTGGGGTGCCATTGCTTGTGCTGGCATTCAACAACAAATGGCAGCCATCGATTACCCAGCCGCCGACTTCGACCGGATATTGAGGGTCAACGTCACGGGTGTGTTTAACACTTGCAAGTACGCTGCGAGGGCCTTGCGGGAGAGGAAGAGTCCGGGCAGCATTGTCATCATCTCGAGCATGTCGGGCAACATTGCCAACCGAGTGAGTTTCCAAGTCCAAGAAAGGTCAAGTTCAAGCTAATGACTGCAGGGACTCTCCTGCACGGCATACAACTCAAGCAAAGCCGCCGTCCAACAAATGGCCCGATCCGTCGCCCAAGAATGGGGCAAATGGTCGATCCGCGTCAACACGCTATCGCCTGGTGTAAGTGACCCTTCGAATGACTCTCGAACAAAATTTAATGGTGTTATAGTATATCCGAACAGCAATGACGGATCAATTGCTCGAAGAGAACCCCGAGGTTGAAAAGACGTGGATGGCGGGTGCTTTGTTAGGTCGTCTTGGTGCGCCAGAGGATTTCAAGGCTCCCGCTGTGTTTTTGTTGTCGGAGGGAGCTTCTTTTGTGCATGGGACTGATTTGAGAGTTGATGGTGGACATTGCGCATCGGCTTGAAAGAATTGCATAGATACAAGGGTTGAGAAATAGATTGAGGATTGTAGGATTTGTTACAATAGATTGCATCAAAGACAATGATAGATTGGTAAACATAAACCGCATACAACTTCTTCATTCATTCATCCCTTTATTCTAGCCTCTAAATATTACCTCATCTTAAATCATGACTATTGAAACAAAACAATAAAATAGCAAAACAAGAGGCGCTCACGCTCCCAAACTTTTACTTCCGCCAACCAGTGACACCTACTGCTTCAACACATCTTCGACACCCCTAAGAATGCTCACAACACCAAGCGCACCAGGATCAGGAATACCACCCTCCTCATCAAACCGATCTTGTCCGACGTAGCTCGCTCGTCCAAGAGCAGCCGCCATTTTTCGTGTTCCCTCTGCACCTTTGCGTGCCTCGGCGATGGCATCCTCGAGGGAACCTTTGGCATAGGCGTTGACGAAGGGGATGAGTGCGTCCATAAGTGTGCGGTGTCCGACGCGGGCGGGAGTGTATCTGCACAGCTCCTCGAGACCACCTTGGAGAGACTTCTTGATCAGCTCCGAGACGGCGGGCGAGTTTGAGGCTGTCGCAAGTTCAGAGAGTCTGTTTGCGACGGCGTTGAGGAAGATGGCGTAAATGGCACCTGATGTACCACCCATGCTTCTCTCTGCGGTAGTAGCTGTCCGTCGGAAGATTTGTCCAATGTCGAGGGATTCGGCGTCGTCCTTTTGGAACTCCTTGACAAGACCTATACGGGTTAGCTGATGAACAGTCAATTTGAGTTGGGGGGTCTTACCGTTTACGCCGTTGAGGAGTGTCTCTCCGCAGTCTCCGTCACCTGCAAGCGTGTCGTACTCGGTAATTTTAGGCTCGTCTTGTGCTGTCGTCTTTGCTACCGAGTCGATGATGGACTTGACAAGCGATGTCGGAACTATAAGGGTCAGCATCATTCACACTGAAAATGCAGTTCACTCACCCTTGACTCCAGTCTCTCGTCCATTCGGCTTAGCCGCTTCAACCTTTGTTTCCCTCTTCGCCACAGCCTCATCATCAGTCGCCCACCCATGGATAGAACGAGGCCAAGCAGGAGCAGTAGTAGGAGCATCAAGCAACTCCTCCAACTCCCCATCAAGCTCCAACAACGTAACCGAGAACCCAGGTCCATCAAGCGAAGTAACAAACGACCCAACCAAACTCCTCCCAATCTCAATATCCCTAACCCCAAGCTGAGAAACAACTTCATCCGCAATAATACCCAGCTCAAGAACACTAAGTCCACCTAGGTTATTAACCATCAGAGCCACACGCTGACCCGTTTTGGGCTGCCACATGTTTGCCTTTTGGGTAAACATAATTTCGAGAGCTTTTTGAACTGTAGTCTCGAGGGTGGGAATCTTTTCGCGCTTTACGCCTGGTTCGTTGTGGATTCCCATGCCGAATTCGAGTTGATCAGAGGGGAGGGATTCTTGGTTTGCTCGGCCGGGGACGTTGCATCTGTCGAGACTTGCGGCGACTGTTGCCATTTGGGAGGCGGTCTTCTTAGCGACTGCGACGACTTCTTCGAGGGAGGCTCTGTAATAAACTCATGTTAGATGATGTTAGTTTATGGGATGGGTTGGCTTACCCCTTGGCTGCTTTGGCTCCGGCAATCTTGTGGCAAAAGACTGTTCCTGCAAGACCACGCTGACCGACAAGAGTATTACCCTCAACAGAAACATCATCTCCTACAATAACCATTTCAACCTTTTGACCCTCTGCCTTTGCCTTTTCAGCTGCCAATCCAAAGTTGAGTTTGTCGCCCGTGTAGTTCTTGACGATCAGCAGGGAGCTAGGTCAAAGTCAGCCAAAACTTCTCATCGTCAATTATCAGCACATACCCCTTGGATGACTTGACAGTTTGCAGACCCGTCAAGATCTGCGAAGCAGAAGGAGAGGCAAAGATTTCGCCCGCAATGACAACATCCAAGGCACCCTCGCCCAGGTATCCCGCGTGGGCAGGTTCATGGCCAGAGCCTCCTCCAGAGAGAAGTACAACCTTGTCATCCTGAGAATCGCGTCGTCGATAAAGAACTAAACAGTCAGCTCGTTTTTCCCACCTCTTTTTTTTTTCTGGGCTCACCCTTTTCAGACGCAATCAGACTCAATGAAGGATCGTGAAGTATACAGCTCCGTAGACCTCTCTCAACAGGACTATCGACCCCACCGATGAAACTCTTGCCTGTAAGCTATTAGCATGTCAATTTCACCAACCACACCATAATATTCATACCCAGAGTCATTGTTGATCAATTCTTGTTCTTTGATGATAAATCTGACAGTCAAACACTCGCAAAAGCCTCAAGACTGGGAATGCCCGTCTTCTTGATCTATCTTGTTGCAAGGCGGTCCAAACTTCCATCTTGGGATAGCTCGCTCAGGCACACCTTTACCCTCGATTTTCCCGCGGTCCCGCGGCCCCGCGTTCATGATGGCTGAGGGCGCGGGGGGCTAATCTTGCCCTTTTCCGGATAAACAGGGAAAAAGTAATTGGGGGCTCCTGACCAGTTGAGGTCGTACCACCCCCTGACTGAATCCCTAGGCGGGTTGGGCTACCCGGGGGAGGGGCTTTGCTGGTGTCCACAGTGATTGCTGAGGGCGTGTGGTTTGAGTGTAGGATCCAAACTTATTTCTGAGATTAAGCGGTTGCTCAGTGGGTGAGGAGTCGATATTTGGCAATTGGATGTAGATTGGATATCGCAGGTTACCTTCACCAGCGTAAAATGGGTGATTCAGTGATGAAGTGGTAGATTGATTGTCGCTTGAGCTTACTTGCCTACCCGAGACTTGCACAGGCAAACAGAAGCGCAATTGTTTGCTGCAACTGTTAAGAAATGAGGAGGGAGAAATATTCGAGGTGATTAAATTTTCTTCAAATTCAGTACCCATGGGAGGAATTATGCCTGGTCCCGTGGGCCAAGTCACCAACTTGATCACCATTGTTGTGTCGAGATTTACACAAAGTGAGGCTCGTGTGTTCCTCAGTTGCTCGCCGGGCGTCTAAAATACTCACCCGGATGTCTCTATCGGCACTCGCTGAAGCAACAGTGTACCTAATGGAAACAAATGTCCTCTCCACACTGTATACCTCTCTCTCACGAGTTACCCGGAGAGCATCCCAGACCGCCCGACCTTACCTTGTCGGTGAAGGCGTGATCCCTCCACACCAAACCCCCTCTCGGCCCATACGGCATTCACAAGCGGACCTCCCTACCCTTGCCCCTTCAGCGCATACAGCTTCCTGATGAACAGTCAAATGCAACCTCCCCTCCTCGGATCGGCTCCGTTCATCGGGCACAACTTTTAAAACCCGACTTTTGCTCGTTTCGGCAATTCCCTGCAAGTGGCCCACGACGACCCCACTTCTCCGCGAGCTCTCTCCTCCGCTCCGGGTTACCGAGTTCCGATTCCCAGGTGTTTTGTGGTTTTCTGCGGGTGGAGGATCATGAAAGACGGGAGTTTATGTTTCTCGGCCGAGAAGGGGGATACGAATAATGTCATTATGCAAACTTGACTACCTTGGGGGCAATCCTGACTCTTTCGTGTTCACTTGTCTTTGTCATGATTAGACCTTTTCTCCCTCCATCTCTACCCGAGTCATACACACCCTTCTCAAAGCCGGGGCCTCCCTCGTCTGTGAAAACAAACGGGCAACCGAAGCCGGACCTTGGAAACACTTTGTCCAAGCGAATTCTACATCCCTGGAAATACTGCTGCCTGCGCATGTTACAACCCGGTTTAGGCCCGATAATTAACGCTTGCAGATGCCCTGCAGCTTCTCGAAACCGCAATCGAAACATGTCATGGCCCAAACATGGATTCTCGCTGATCCCCAGACCCCAGAAATTCGTTGCGTGATGTTATGGGTTCCCCGCCTGGGGGCTCCGCACATGGGGAACCGCTGTTAAAAAAAACCTTGATCATATGCGAGTCAAGTGTAGATCTCAAAGAGTATATGAACTCGCCATGATCCCCTTCGTGAATAGCTTCAACCACAAACAATCCACATCATCTTATCCTCATCTACCCATCATGTCCACCCTCCTAGTGGGAAAGCCCCTCGACTGGGCAATAACAGCAACAGCAGGCTCAGGTTTCCTACTCTTCGGCTACGACCAAGGTGTAATGTCAGGCCTGTTAACAGGTGACGCCTTTACAAGGACATTTCCAGAGATTGACACTACTAATGGTGGTGGTGGGAGTTCTTCTCTTCAAGGTACTGTTGTGGCTATTTACGAGATTGGGTGCTTCTTTGGTGCCATCTTTTGTCTTCTGGCTGGTGAGTATCTTGGGAGAAGAAGGTCCATCATGATTGGGTGTGTTGTTTTGAGTGTTGGGGCTGCGCTTCAGGCTTCTGCTTTTGGGATTCCGCAGATGATTGTTGGGAGGATTGTTGCTGGGTTGGGAAATGGCATGAATACGAGTACAATTCGTGAGTCCTCTTTACCCTCTGAAAGATCAAGAGAAACTGACAATTGAGCAGCCGTTTGGCACTCTGAACTCATGAAAGCCAAAAACAGAGGCCGTGGTCTAGCAGTCGAACTAGCCATCAACATCTTCGGAGTAATGCTCTCATACTGGGTCGACTACGGCATGTCCTTCGTATCAAACGACTCACAATTCCGCTTCCCCCTCGCCCTCCAAATCCTCTTTGCAGTAATGACATTCTTCGGAATCCTGTTTCTCCCCGAGTCTCCCCGTTGGCTCATCGCTCACGACAGACATGACGGAGCTAGAGAGATTCTATGGGCTGTTAGGAAGGATGCAAAGTCTATTAGCAAGGATCATGAGGATATTAGTCGGAGTTTGGCTGAGATTCAACATACTATCAAGGAGGAGAGGGAGGCTGCTCAGACGAGTAGTTTTAAGGCTATGTTGAAGAATGGGGAGCAAAAGTTTCTCTACAGGACTCTTCTTGGTGTCGGCGCTCAGTTTGCGCAGCAGCTTTCTGGTATCAACCTCATCACATATGTAAGTTGACTCACCCCCAAAGCTTCGATGCAGTTTATTGACTGGAAATAGTATGCGCCCGTCATCTTTCAGGAGTCGGTCGGCATGTCTCACAACCTGAGTCTTCTCCTGGCAGGCTTCAACGGAATCGCCTACTTCCTCTCTTCTCTGATTCCAATCTGGGTCATTGATCGTCTTGGTCGCAGGAAGTTGATGATGTTTGCTGCGGCTGGTCAGTGTGGATGTATGGCTATCCTTGCTGGGACTGTGTCTACTGGAAAGTCTGCACCTGGTATCGTTGCCATTGTCATGCTTTTCATGTTTAGTACGTATAATCTGCCATTGTATACTGGAATCTTCGTGCTAACACTACTTAGACTTCTTCTTTGCTGTCGGCCTCCTCGCCATCCCCTGGCTCCGTAAGTCCTCCTCCTCACACCCTTACAACCACCACTAACCAACCCCAAGTACCCGCCGAATACGCCCCCCTCGCAATCCGAACCCGAGCCGCAGCTCTAGCAACAGCATCAAACTGGATCTTCACATTCCTCGTCGTCGAAATCACCCCTGTCTCCATCTCCAGCATCGGCTGGAAGACGTACGTCTACTTTTGCATCTTTAACTTTGCTTTCCTCCCCATGTTCTACTTCTTCTACCCAGAAACAAGACTCTTGTCGCTCGAGCAGATTGACAAGTTGTTTACTGGGGACAAGATCATGTTGCATTGGGATCATAGTATGGGTGTTCCTGGTGAGGTTTCTGGGGGTAAGACTTTGGAGGGTGAGAGTGCTGGGTTTGAGCATGAGGAGAAGACTACGCATGAGACAAAGACGGAGTCTCTGTAGGATTGTATCGAATGATTGATCCCATGTGAGGAGGGAAAGTGTTAAAAACAGGGCAAGTGTATTCCGTTGTTCATAAGCTATTGCCATAGTGTCCCGCAATCCGGCAAAAATGCAGATATCCAAACTCATCCCATCCATCAACTCCCGTCCACGAACTAAAGATACCCAGTGAAACTTAATTCCAAGCAAACCAACTTGGCTTCTTCTTCTCTGCCTCTTGTTTCCTCTTCCATTCTGTTTCTTCTTGTGCCATCCACGCCTGCATCATCATACACTTCTCCTCCATCTGTGCATCCGTCAAGAAACCCCTTCCACCGTCCTCAGCCGTATCTTTATCCTGAGAGCCAGAGTAAGTGCCCTTTGTTACGCCGAGAACCTCGCAAAGACCCTCCGACTTTTCCATCAACCAGTCTCCGTGACGGAGGCCATCGCGCCAGTGAGGTGGTAGTGCCTTGAAGCCGAGCAGAGCACCCAGGAGAGCACCCGCAAAGCAGGCGTTTGTGTCGGCGTCGCCACCCTCCATGATTAGATCAGTAATGAGCTTCTCAAAGATTGCAAGCTGTGATCGGAGTTGACAGTTGGACTCGAGTTGCCGCATAGCAAGACGAAGCAACAAAATCCCAGACCCAAACGTCTTGTACACATAACCAATCTTTGTACTCTCATCAAGCTTCAAGTCCGCCAAAGTCTTGGCAGTGGTATGATACTTGAAGTCATCAATCTTCAACCGAGGCTCATCCTTTCGATCCTGCTTCTTGAGCTCCTTCTCCCGACGAGCAGTATACCACGCAAGACCCTTCTCAATCATGTCGTCGACGTGTCGCTCTTTTCGGATCTCACCGAGGACTAGACCGCGGATGAGGGCTGTGCCTATGACGCAGGAGACGACGCATCGGGGGTCGGCGTGTGTGACGACGGAGAATTTGGCGGCGATTTTGAAGGTGTCTTCGAGGGACTTGTTGAGACACATGAGTCCTAGGGGATGTGTTCTCATAAGACTTCCATTTGGAGCAGCCTTGTATTTTCCCGTCGTCCAAAAGTTTCGTGCTGTTCCCTCAGGATCATCCAGATATGTCTTTGTCCGAACGATACCTCCCACAGTACGTCCCAGTCCAAGAGGCAACGTATCAAGAGCACGAAGTCCCATACGAACCCAAACAGACAACCTGGAAGCAAAGTCCTTAGGATCAAGCTTCTTCCCATCACTGTGAAGATAAGACATGAGAATAAGGACAGCATGATCAGTGTCATCAGTCCAATCCCCAGGCCGGTGAAAGTTGCGATGGTGATCGCGTCTAAAGGCAGTAGCCTGATCCGCAGGCAAAAGAGTAAAGAAGCGATCGGGATATGTATCCGCCGACATCTGAGCAGAGAGAAACTCTGTATACAATCCTATCGCATCTCCGAGAGCTGAGCCAAAGAGGGTGCCGATAATGCGATCTTGAGCGACCGACTTGGCTGACTCGGAAGAGAAGAGTGTAGAAGCCATGCTGGGTGTACTTTTCTTTGAAGACATGATGGAAAGAAGCACAAGCGACGAGAAACCCGGGTTATATGCTTTCTTTCAAGATCGTAGGCATCCAAATTGTTTGACTACTGATCGAGGCAATAGATCGCGAGACCATTTCTGCGGCTGAAGGGGGCGGTGGAGCACTGCCACACACACGGGACTTGACTAGCACCGAAGGGGATCAGTCCGGGTGCATGTTAAAGCGGTTGCCTGATGACACGCAGGAGGGATTTGCGAGGTGCATTTGTCCAATGAGATGTATGTTTGTTGGAGATATTGATTGCTTTAGGGACCAGGAGTGGGCTTTGGTGAAGTACAGTGTGACAGGGGATATCAGGCACACCAGATTCATGAAACTCGTCTACCTGCTATGAACGTTATTCTAATGTTAGTCGTAGGAAAGCCCTAAAATGATCCAAAATAGAGCACACACCTTAGTAAGTCCTTTAAACCTCCTTTCCCTTACGCCGAGGCACATGTGCGCTAATGGCTGGCTCCCTACAGTATTCATTGAACTGCCTTGCCTTCTTGCACTGTGCGACCTGTCTGCCTCGCAGGGCTGAGGTGAGTCAAAGCGGACAAGCTAATCAACATGGCCTCTATTAGTTCAGAATAGTTACTTGGATATGAAGCTATTATTCTTATGGTTCAAATATGTACTGGGTGCTCAGTCTCCCAAGTCTCCCCAAAACTCTCTTAAATCTTCTGCCCTCCACCTAGTACTCCACCCGCTCTCCCTCTCGATCCTTTCCAACAACTCTAGTATCGCCTTGTGTTCACTGGGATGGCTCATACAACGTCCAGCAATCCACAAAGGCTGAATTCCGTTGGTCCATGCCCCGTGGTGGTCGTTGGATAAGCTTATCCCACAAGCCTGTCGCGCGTGCCACAGGATGCTCCTCGGCTTAGCAGGGAGACTGAGCCGTATCCCTGACGGCTGGTTCTGGAGCATGAGGATTGAAGCTGTGTGATGAAGTTGGTTGCCTGAGATGGCGGCGGGGTTGGAAAAGAGGATGGTCGGGAAGGGGGATTTGCCACTGGGGATTGTCATGATGGGGTGCAATGGGGCTGGCCGTTGTTGATACCAGTCGTGGAGATACTCCCACAGTTGTAGCCAACGAGCGCGAAACTCGGAATCGTTGCGGGCTGGAGCTTGAAGAGTATGTGAAGGGAGAGGGGCCAAAAGATCAAGAACCTGGGCAATCAAGTAGACGGAATAGTTGGCCCATTGCTCAAAGTCTGTCGCGTTTCGAAAGAGCTCAACATCAGCTTCAATCGACCCTGAAGCCCAATGGGAGACGTCTATGAGCGTCTTCACCGACGATATTAATCCACCACAGACGTCCATTCGAGCAAAGCACCAAAAGAGCGCCTGCTCAGTACCTCCAACGAAGCCATTGATCCCTACGGCCTCCATTAGACTGGCGCATCCGTCAAGGTGCCTCTGCCACGCTTTAGGAGAGCAGCTAAGCATCTCCAACACGCAAAGTATGACGCATGTAGCTATAACGGTCGTCCCTCGAGTCGGGAGGTGGGGGAGTAGGAGGTGAATGGTTTCTTGGTATAAGGCGAGGCTTCGGTCGGTCGGAAGAGTCTTTTTAAGCTCGAGCTGTCGTGCCGAGAGGGCTAGCATCGAGTATCGGAGGTGGTCGTTATTTTTGGTCATTGTTGGGAGGATCTGTTGAAAATGTCGGTCTCTGTCGAATTTGTCCAGCCAGGGAGCAATCTCGTCAAAGTAGTTCTTCCACAGAGCGCATTCCTCCTCTTCTGACAGGAGTGGTGTTGTTGATGGATGGAAATCGGGTATCTGAAGAGTGACGTCTGTTTCGGCTATTGTTGAACTTCCCTGTGTGCTATTGACATCAAGGCGAGGCGTCGTTGACCTCGTTGGGGCGACAGATCTCGTTTCCTGTATTAGATGATTGCGTAATGTGGAATGAAGTTCGTGATATGCCGAGCCTGGTAGGAAAATGCCATCTTCGGACATGTCCCCTGGTGTAAATGCCTGTATCTGTTCCATGTAAGGATACTCAATGTCCATTGAGACTTGCAACGCAGGGTCGATTGCAACTCGTGGGTGGCTTTGGGCACTTTGCCCGCTCTGGCTAAAGTAAAGGAGGTCTGCGACAGCGCTCTCCGTCTGTCGCTGGGACGAGGGCGAGCTCTCAACTGTAGGTGGAGTGAGATAGCTTCCTGGAGCACCGTTCAAGTGCCCCAAGCTTGTAGGTCTCGCATTTGATCCCAAGTTTGTTGGCATTGATCGGCCTGGATCCGAGTGTTAATAATCTCCCGATACAGTCGACACTCACAAACCTACCCATAGGCCGAGCATCAGCGTCGTCGTCTTCCGATTCCAGCAGTGACGACGGGGCATTGTAGTCGCGAATAACCTCGGATGTTACGTCGAGAATCTCAAACTCCCTGGGCCGCCTCCTGGCCATCTTGCGCATCGACGGATGTTGGCCATCCAAACCCTGTGCGTTCTCGGCGCGAAACGTAATCTTGAGCCCCCATTCGCAATGTTCGCTCCGTCGGCGACATGTACCACATGCTGGACGTCCTTCGTCGCATTTTCTCTTCTTTCGGCGGCAGTTGAGGCATCCTGACCTCGTACGGGTCTTCTTCTTGGGGACTTGCTGGGGCCGCTCCATATTGGTCAGGTGTAGCCGCTGATTTTTAGCGGAGATGGGAACCCTTCAGGGAATCGCAGCACTTGGGGACCTTCAACCCTGGCGTCTCAGGCGCATGGCTGTGGAGAAAGGTCCAAGGAACTGGCTCGTGATGGGCAGAGGATGAGACAGACAGAATTTCGACCTGAAGGATCATGCCTTTCTCTGTTGAGGATGCGGAAGATGAATCCGAATGATCGGCTACGGAGCGGAAGGAGGTCGGTATTACCGCTTCAGGTTTGCCGAGGCAAGTCTAAGCGAAGCATGACGCTTGGACTGACCAGGCATTGCTTTCAGAGGGCAATCGAGTTTTTGGGAATGCTAGGTTGGATGGATGTTTATTATGGATAAAATTACCGTGGTCTTGATACTATCGTTTTATAATAGAACTTAGAATCCTTTGACTATCGCCTTGTAGGTACTGCTAGCTATCCCGCGCCAGATCTGACGATATTTGGATGCAGTGTAACTTAACCTCTCTCACCTAGGGCAATGGCTGAGAAATAAAACGAAAACATGACATTCAGGGCGGTTGAATGCTGGCGACGTTGGCTGAATCGAGCTTTAAATGGTGTATTTCTTCATCACTGAAGATATCCATCACCGCCCAAGTCGGTAGGAGCAAAATATCCGGTCTGTGCCTCGTGAGGCGGGGCAGCATCAAAGCCTGGAATGCTTCAAAATTAGCCCACTCTCAACTTCTTCATCATACATCACACGCACTCCTTTCTCGGCCTCACATAGCCATAGTACCATCGACAAGATACTCCCATCGATATTCATATCTCAAAGCCATGCCTAGACCTGCGTCCCTCCGTGATCTCATCCGCCAGCATCCACGTGAGCGGCTCCTGGTGCAACCTCTTGAGTGGACGGCGCGACATCTCGAGTTGCTGCGTTGCTCCTTTGAAGAGGAAGAGGGCAAAAATAAAGAAAATGAGGAAGAAAATGGAAAAGAAGTTGAGACTCCCGAGGCAAAAGAGTCAGGCAAAAATAAGCCTGTCAGTCGCTGGGCACGTACCGCTGAGCGTCTAGCCACCTCCGAGATGAAGACAGCAGCCATGAAGAAGCTCTTGGCAGAAGTGGATGGGCCTCTAAAATTCCTCCGGTATGAAAGCACAATGATAAACTATCTAATCATCTGACACCTTGACTTGATAGGCCCTTTGGATATTTCTGCTATGGCTTCGAGCATGAATTTCGCTTGCACGGTGCCGTCTTTGCAGAACGTGCAGCCGGAACGCAGGCACCCATATTCGCCTTTATGCAACGCGGCATGATTAGGATACAGCGTGAAGGTGTATTTTCTTTGCCTCGGCCACGACGGCCGAATCCTCCAGCTGAGCTTATCAGGAAGATGAGATTGAAGCAACTGGAGCCATCTGATCCATGGTGTGACCCGTATATCTTGGCTGTGCTTATTGGATTAGCACAGTCACAGTCACAGAGCCAGTCTTTGGAGAAGGACTCGGGCAGCAAGGGTCGTCCAGGTGCCTTCAAGGTTAGCTTTCTCCGTCTTTGTATAACGAGGCCATGCTTGGCTGACAACATCTTAGGTTTGTGCTGTGCTTGTGGACGAGACAAACACAGACATGATGGGGTTCTACACTGCAACTATCTCTACCGAGTTTCTCAGCAAGTTCGAGTACCCAGATGGCCTGAAGCCTACGAAAGAGACGTTAGCATCTTCTTTGTGTATCAAACATAGAAAGATGGCGTTTCAACCTTATTCAACTTTGAAGGAAAGGCTGATTGAAGCAATGACGCCTTGCTTTGATAATGCTGAGGCAAGCAAGGTATAGTGGTGGAGGCTGACCCAAGCATGGCCCAAGAATTACGCCATTCAACGAAGAACTGTATAACCAACGTTCATTTGGAAAGTTCTTCAAGGCATGGAGCCTCTCAAGATGGAACCAAGCGTCAATATCAATAGAAAGCGAAACTGCAAGTTTATTCATTGTCAAGTTTGGTTCAAGTGTGCTGTGCAATTGTTTCGGCTTTTTCTTGCTAAAGAATGTTTGATATTATGAGTATCACGCAACTAAAAGCCATGAATAAAATTTAGTAGATAGCGTAGGTAGGTTTGGAAAACAAGCAGGGATCTAAATATTGGAGGTTGTGAATACCTACCTACTTACTTACCTACCTAGGTAGGTACTCGGGCAGTCACAGAACACGCCCCACTTTTCCCAGAGATATTTCGCGCCAACCTCGAGCGTTCCAAGTTCCAACTCACCTCCTCTCCACATCCCTACACGTAGCCGCAACATCTCAGCTTTTACCACCAAAATGCCTGTCATCGATGTAGAGATTGACCCTGATGGGGACACTCTCATAATTCTCCCTCATGGTAAGTCCCTCTCCCTCGGCCTAGCGATGACATCGCCCTGGCCCTCACCCTACCGGCTGCTCGAGGCTCAGTACACCCGAGATGACGGCTAAGAGCCTGTTGCTAACCATTTGATGCAAATTCCAACTTGAAGCTCAACCAAATCCTGAAGCTGAAGAGTATGAGGAAGAAGAGGAAGAAGAAGAAGAGGAGGAGGAGGAGGAGGAGGAGCTAGATGCCGAAATGCCAGATGTTGAGGAGCCTGATACCCAGACGTGCTTCAAGGTCTCGATGAAGCATCTCATCCTAGCTTCGCCACGAGCAAAGAAGATGTTTGAGGGAAACTATGCCGAGGCTCAACCGGGTGTCGATGGACTACGTCGATGGACATTTGAACCAATCTTCGACCCTAAGGCCTTTCGCATCGTTATGAATGCAATCCACGGCCATACTCGCAAAATACCACGGACCGTGTCACTCAAAAGGTTGACCAAGATCTCTGCCATTGTTGACGATCTGGATTGCTCCCAATCTTTGTGGTTCTTTGCTAAGACATGGCTCGCTGAGCTGGACACGGACATGGATGAAGAAAACTGTAGATGGTGGATGCTCGTTTCCTCTGTATTTGACGGTCCAGAGATTTTCGAGTCAGCAACCGAGGTTGCGATCCTCGATGGATATGGAGCATTCGATGCATATAGGCTCCCAATTCGCCCAAAAATCATCGGTACGGTAACGATCTGGGATTCTACGCTATTATATCTGACGCAAATAGACGCAATCGACGCCGAGAGAGAGAGGCGCATCAAAACAATCGTGAAGGGAATTTCTTCGCTCATTCGGGACGTTGAACGACAGAAGTGTGCCGCCCCATGCAAGTCGTCGGCCTTCGGTGCTCTGACACTGCACTTCATGTCGGCCAGCCTTATCTTCCCATCTCCATCTGCGCCATATCCTGGCCGAAGCGTGAATTCGCTCCACTATACTTTGCGCAACTTCCGACTACCACTCGTCTACGGCCCAAGTAAGCAAAGCTGGAAGCCTTCCAAGGATTTATGGTTGGTTCAGGACGATTCAGAATACGGGACAGCCCAAGCAGAGCCACACGGCGCTGATACCCATACCTGCGCTTTACGGACTCTGATCACTAAGTCGATTTCAAGTTTATCAGCGATGGCGAGTGCCCCTGGCCTAGTACTCTCAGACTTTCGCTAGCGTGCCGAGTGAGACCGCATGCTTTTCTGTCTTGTTACGGGATATCGATAGGAGAGAGAGGTTGGAGTCGGATTAGTCGACATAGAGCCAGTTTGTAGTTTGATACTTGGAAAAGTCCCGGAAACCCTTCTTGTTCTTAAGACATGCGGCCTTTATAGCAAGAGAGATACGGAAACCCGAAACCCAACATGAGGCCAAATATTCGCCACATTGACTACCCACCAGAATAAGATACCGACGAACTTCATCAAACATGTGAAAGAAGCTGGAGTTCTCATCACGTAACAGTAATACTGGGCGCGAAGGGGAAGCCGCGGAACGGAGGAAAACTTCTCATCAAAGTGCCACCTTGGTCTCTACTCGAGTCAGATAGCCAAGCCCGTAAGCATGTCCGATACTGGCTCCTTAACTCCAGGCCGAGGATTGCGACCTTGACGGTGAGCTGAAGACTGACGATTTCATCTCTTCTCGGTAAACTGGTGTTGTCCGTCGTGACCGAAAAGAGAAGCTCGGCAACAAACCGACCACCTCAACATCGGCATCACAGCCCATATGAGTATAGCATCTTTGACTTACAGAATAAACTCTAGGCCATCAACACAATACGAGAAGAACATAGCCCACGTCGGCATCACCGTCGGTCAGATATGAGGTGTTTCCCAAGGCCGCATCCCCCACCACACATTGTCACCGGAAGGGTCAGGACAAACAAGCATGGGGTTAAATCCCACCAATCGAGAATACCCCCGTACTATACGGGAAACTTTATAGCTGCGCGGAGCCGACTATTGAAACCTTCTCGGGTCTCGGTAACCCCATTAAACATGCTTGACCCCCTGGCCCACGGGTCGAGATGGTTCGACGGGCCGCGCGGGTTCATCGTCTGGTTTTCATGCAGGAGGGCGGGTGCAGTCACGGTGAATGAGCACTCTAGACGAAACTCTAAACATCTTCCTTCCATCCTTGGATTAAACACGGCGGCGGCCAGCAGGGTGGTTGTTTCAGGGGGGGCCATATGCCGAAGGGTCATCCCTGGTTTCGGCTTTGGCGCGATCCCTGCTAGCACCCGCTTCCTCAGGCCAATGGGAGATTGGAAGGATTCCCGTATGCATCAGCCCTAGCCGTTGCCGTCTCATCTCTCAGGTCCTTTATTGTTTCAATTGTTTTGCTATATAAGCCATGCTTCTGCTGAGGGAGTTTGGAAGATTCATCCTCAAGCATCTCAAGCATCTCTCGACCTCGTACAACCACCCCCAATCGTCAACATGAAGTTCTTCTCTCTTCTCCTCGCCGCTCCCGCTCTCGTCTTTGCTAGAGACCTGAGCACTGAAGTCGTCAAGGGTACTTCTACCCACTATGGCGGTAACCTGAACGGAGGCACTTGCTCCTTCGTGTCTTACTCGCTTCCCTCCGGTATCTACGGAACCGCCTTTTCTGGTTCCAACTGGAACTTGGCTGGCAACTGCGGTGCTTGCATCGAGGTTACTGGTCCTAATGGCAAGAAGATCAAGACTATGGTGAGTTTCTTATGAAGCAATTTCCCAGTGGGAGTATGGGTCTTGAGCAAGGCCTCTGGAACCACTCACTATTGATTTGTACCCCCAACTAACACAATACAGATTGTTGACAAGTGCTCTGAGTGCGACAAGGGCCACCTGGATCTCTTCCAAAACACCTTTGACGCTGTCGGCGGATCCAACGGTCTCGTTTCCACCTCTTACAAGTGGGTGACTTGCGACATCACCACACCTCTCGTCCTCCGCAACAAGGAGGGTAAGTTCTAAACCCTGATGCTTCAGATTCAATTAAAATACTGATCATCTCTCAGGCACCAGCCAGTGGTGGTTCAGCATGCAAGTCCGCAACAGCAACGTCCCCGTCAAGAGCCTCGAAGTCAGCACCGACGGCGGCAAGTCGTGGAAGGGCACCACCCGTCGGGACTACAACTTTTTCGAGAACCCCAGCGGTTTCGGAACTCAGACTGTCGATGTTCGTGTTACTGGTTCTACTGGTGCTACCATCATTGTCAAGAATGTCAGCGTTGAGCCCATGAAGGAGACCAAGGCTGGCTCCAACTTCCCTTAAGCGGGGATTTGGAATCTGACATGGTAATGGGTTCTGGATGTATCATGTTTCGGATGTGGATTTATGTTATGTTGTATGTATTGAAATGATAAGCACTGTAGTACATACCCATATACATTTTACACAAATCTTGATTTCGATTAATTGCCCTTAATTCTATCTTATTTCAATGAAACACAGTGTCGTTTCATTTGTTTATTCAAGCGAAGTTATAAGGCTGAGGCCGTTTCGTGATCTACACTCGCTAGTTTCATCGATCGCCAATCATTACCATGTTGGAGTTGGCGATGCCTTAACGCTACGCGTTAACCCTCTGAATGATCACCATCCGATAAGCGAAGTAACCCTGGTATAGGGCACATTTATTAGCCAAGCGCAAGCGTCAGCATCTCGCCTACGCCGCAATGACATTCTTAGTGCTTATATCAACGGGATATATAATAGTTGTTTGTCCCACTATCTTGTCAGATATATCCTAACCCTTTAACTCGTTTCTTCTCATCTGTATAGTTGAAACAATTATCAACATGGCTTCTCCTGATACCTCAGCGGCCAAATCGGCCAAGCCTACCGACCAAAATACCACCCTCCTTGACACGTTTGATCCTCGCAAGATCCGTGAGCTCTACAACTTGAAGCCTCACCCTGAGACAGGCCGTCTCATTGACTCTCACCCCGGAAAGCGCACAAAGCCAATGCGTGTTCTCTGTCTCGGCCAATCGCGCACAGGTACAATGGCCATCTTTACCGCTCTTCAGCGCCTCGGATACACACCATATCACATGAGCGTTGCCATTGGTAGTCCCAAGACTAGCCTTGGCCTATGGTGCGAGGCTCTCGATGCCAAGTTCAACGGAAAGGGCAAGCCGTGGGGTAGAGAGGAATTCGATAAGATCTTGGGAGACTACGACGCTGTGGCCGACGTGCCAGCAATCTGTTTCGTCGAGGAACTCGTCGCCGCGTATCCCGAAGCCAAGGTAGTCGTCACCCAGCGTGATGTAGACAGTTGGCTACGAAGCATGGACTCTACAGCTGGACGTATCCTCCGATGGCCTCTCTGGGAGACTCTAGGAAAATGGGATCCCGCATTGGCCGGTCCCTTCTGGGAGCACGCATTGAAAGTCATGCCTGCCAACTTCCGCACCTTGAACGACTTTTCTCCTACTTCACCTGCCCGTCAAGCCTTTATAGACCACTACGAACTGGTTAAGAAAACGGTGCCTGCAGATAGGATGCTTGAGTTCCGCGTCCAGGAAGGATGGGAGCCACTATGCGAATTTTTGAATGAGCCTGTACCGGAAACCGGATTTCCTAGGCTTAATGATGCTTCACAATTTGTGTTTGCGCATGGTATGATGTGGTGGTTGGCTTTTGGGAAGATGGTGGGTAAGATTTCGCTTGGAGTTGGTGTTGTTGGGGGTGGTGTTGCAGCTGCTTTGTGGTGGAAGCGGTTCAGGTAGAGACAATACGGCCCCCCTAGTATATCAGCAGAATATCTGATAAGCACAAAGCTTGACTGACTCTGTGTCTCTGAGTTGTACTTGAGTGTACACAGACATTATGGCATCATAACATAATGCAGTATCGTTGGTCGTTACGAAATCACATCGTTGATTTATCTCTTTATAACTTGAAACTTTATATTACTCTTTCTGGGTTGCCTTGATCTGCCTCTGGGTATGCTATGAGGTTAAACAACTTGAATAACTTCAAGCTACCTAAGCGAGAATTCATTACTATGAAACAAGCAAGCCATTTCATCAAATTCACAACAAAAAGGTAACTGTTTGCTGAGAATGATTAAACTTGTGGCTAGTTCACCTTCTGTTACACGAGGCCTGGGGCCCTTGTGCAGCATATCTGAATCCCAGCCTAGTCCAGTGTTTGATTTGCAGAACAAACTCAGGCTCACAGCCACGTCTACTCTTCGAGACATTTCAACTTGCGCGAGCCCCAGATCCTAAAAACCTGGCTTGACTTCATCCATCTCTCCTGGTCTAGGTGGCTCGGTCTGGCCAGCCGCGCGCTAGACCTGGTAAGACGACTGTTTGACTCTCACCAACCTGGTCGCTTCTCCGAGATAATGTCTGCCAGTAACAACTTCCCCATCTGTACGGTATGCGCCCTCAGGCTTGATCCTCGTTCGTGGATGAGGTTGTCTAACGGTCCATTCCCCCAATGTTGGCATCCGTTCCTCTGGAAACAAATAGCTGTCTCTTTCGAAGGCCCTTCATGGCCAAGATGGCGTCCTGAACCCACATCCCTCTCTATCCCGGATGATGCCGTATCTCTTCGCTTTGCCAAAGTTTCCTGGGACCCTACTCTGATAGCCACTTTGCCGGACGGCCTACAAGTCATACCCCAGACATTCGACGAGGAGACGAGTCGAGGAATTGTGGGGATACACTTTACCTGTCTGGACCTTGCATCCCGTGTTATCAAGACATCTCGGGTGGCCGAGATTCGTTCCATTGGCGATCTCTGGATAACTCTGGAACGACGATGTGCTCTAGTCGACGACGGAGATGTATATTTCCCTACCCCTGAACTGTACCTATTTGATGCCCCAGGAAGAATGAAGACATGTGCTTATCAGAATTCCATTCCTGTGGAATCTAGATCATGAAACGATCCACAAAAAGGCACTCTCTACTCCACCGAATACAGAGTGGAACTGGGAGAAGCTGACCCGGCAGGTCATGAGCCCGTCACGGTGGCCGAGGGGCTCGGCTGCGGTGCTCGTACCTGGTTCAACGGGTTGGAAGCTCAAGGCTGGGATCGCACACTCGCGGGGCTTGCCTACCGTCGGCGAATCTGGCAGATTCTGGAGGACATGTATCCTAATGACGTGGGGATGCGGTATCACCCGGAGTGAAGATGAAAATAGTGACGCCGTGTGGTGAAGGCGAAATGACTCTCATGTTGGATGAGGAACGGATGAGGAGTGAGTTCTGGAGTTTATTGCTTACAATTATGGAAATAGTGATCTTGCCACAGCTGTCACCATCCAGGGAGTCTTGTGTCTCCCCTCGGAGGCTAACTCAGTAACAAAATCCCACTTTCTTTCGAATACCGGTAAAAATTAGAATCAAGTTTTCGGAGATGATGACGCGTTGGCCCAAAGAGCTTCAGTGTAAGGCAATGTCTGTCTGTGTTTACCAGCTTGATAGAGGGCACTGAAAGTCCCTCCCTTTCATTTCCTAGATTTTCAACTCACAAGTACGTGTAAATCTTTGCCCAACTCAAAGTCTGGAACCTTGTAGAAATTTAATCTCTCTTTATTTATCCACTCAGGGGACATTGTTTAGGTTCGGCAAAGTGACGGAGGCCGCGGCAACATATATGCTTTGCCGAAGTGTAACGGCAAAAAGACCTCCTTGCCGAGCACGACAAGTTCATTCGGGTTCAGATTCATATTTAGTAATGAATTTGTTCTCGGGATATCATGAATCAAGTCGGCTTCTTGAAATGGTAGAATTAATAATCGAAAATCTTTCACGAGATGGGAGCCCATAAATAGCAGCAGGATGAAGTGAAATTAATCCTCCTGGGGAGGTTGAGTACCGACATCATCCACCAGAGCAGCCCAACTTGGACAACATGACGAAACCGGCAGCTGGCCAACAACTCATCCGAGAAACATTAGAGCTCTCCATCAATGGTCTTACTATACGGCTCTCGACTGTCCGACGAGATGGACCTTTGACGCCCATCCTCTTCCTCCATGGCTTTGGCAGCACAAAGGAAGACTATGTCGACATTTCGCTCGAGAAGCAGTTCGTCGGTCGTCCATTTATAGCCTACGATACTCCCGGCAGTGGAGAATCAACCATGTCGGATCTATCACAGCTATCTATGCCCCTCCTCGTCACCATCGCCGAGTCCGTCCTCGCCCACTTCAACATCGGCCAATTCCACCTCGTCGGCCACTCCATGGGTGGTCTAGTCTCGACTTTGCTCGCGAAGAAACATCAGGAGTCTGTTCGAAGCTTCATCAATATCAAGGGTAACCTTGCGCCAGAGGACTGCTTCCTCAGTAGGCAGATTCTGGATTGCCCTGCTGATGAGCCGGAAACGTTTGTCGATCAGTTCATCACTCGCACGCGGGAGTCACCATTGTATGGAAATGGACTTTACGCATCTGCGTTCCGTGGAAGAGTGCAGACGGCGGCAGTCAGGCCTACTTTCGAGTCCATGGTCGAATGTACGGACAACGGCAACTTGCTGGAAACCTTTGAGAGTTTCCCCTTTCCAAGGACGTACATGTTCGGAGAGCAGTATGCCTCTTTGTCATATCTTCCAAGGCTAGTTAAGGCCGGTGTTGAGTTGGCCGAGATCCCTCGGAGTGGGCATTTCGTCATGTACTCTAACCCTGTGGCCATGTGGGAGCAGATCGCGCAGTTTTTGAGCCGGGTTGAGCATTTCGATGGAAAGAGCTCCTACTAGTTCCAACAATTATTTTCATCATTTAAACCAAGGGAAATAGAATGATGTTGAGATAGAGAGGCATCAGAGTTTCGTGGTGAACGGAGTGTATGTGTGTGCATTGCATTAGAGGTAGACAAGAACCCTAGGAGCCTATGGCGTATCAAAGACATCATTATTTACATGCCATCATGAATAGACAGGTCAAGCCAGATCAACTACCATTTAGACTCTATGTACTATTGAACCCATAAGCCTCCCACTGACTCTTGACCTTTTCCTGAATCTCCTCGGGGTAATTACCCCTGAAAGACGCTTCCCTCCACACTAACTCATCATGTTCAAACTCCCTAGGGAAAAGACAACAGCGTACCACCTTCCAAGCATTGCGACCAGACTTGACTCCATACCCAACATATAGAATCAGGGGTATGTTGGGGTACTCATCAAAGAAGAACTCGTTTGCGCGCGGCTGGCAGCGCGTGGCAGCAGCCCAGACCACGTCCTTAAAGTTTGTAGGATCAATGTCATCTCCGACTAGGTAAATAGTCGGAATGTAGAAGCCAGGCTTGGATGCAAAAACAACGTGGCCGACCTTAATACAAAACTCTTCCATAGTTGTCTTCATTTCTCGAAGTTTGCTTCTGTCAACTTGTAGGACGAACCAGATACAATGAGACTCAAAGGGGTTCCAGACCATCTTGATAGGGAGACCTGCATCTTGGCAGATTGTGAGGACTTCAGCCGCTTGCATGAGTCCCCATACGGTCTCACTCTCCTCGGGTGCTCTTCCTGTGATGCATATGGGAAGAATTGGGTCGTTGCGGTGCGTGATGGCGTTGACCTTGAAGATGGGGCATTGCTTGGACTCTCCGGGAAAGATGTGGCCATGGTACTCGGCCATGGGTCCTTCGCTTGCTGTCTCGGTGTTGGAGACTACCCCTTCAAAGACGATTTCGGCATCAGCAGGTACAAGGATATTGTTCGTCTCGCACTTTGTCACCTCGACAGGACTTCCAGTAAGTGCCCCAATAAAATCCGTCTCGTTGACGCCCTTAGGCAGAGGCATCCCGCTAACCATGATAGCGGCAGGCGGCACACCAAAGCACAACGCAAACGGCATATCCTCTCCCTTATCTTGCCACATCTTTCTGATAACTCCGATGTCCTGTCTTGGAATGACGGGTCCAATGAGGGATCTTGGGTCGTTCTCGTTGATCATGCTGCGAGTGATACTCCAGTTCACCCAAGATCCATCAGGACTTTGGACAATGTACATGCCAAAGGTCTGCAGGAATCTCCCACCGTCATCTTGGTGTAAGAGGGGAGTTGGAAGGGCAGTCAGATCGATGTCGTCTCTGAAGATCTTGTTCTCCTTCACAGGGCCTGAAGTGACCTCTGTAGGCGGAACCTTGGGCATTCTCTTTGTCTCACGGATCTTGTGAATGATATCTTGGCCGCTGGCGTCAGAAGGCAACCCCAGAGATTTGGCAATCCGAATAAATCTCTTGCCGGGAATCTTGCTCGCTCCAACGGGTGCGCCCAAGATGCGAAAGAGGCCATTTTCTTGGCGGCCCTTGACGTTGTTGAAGAGTGGTGCCTTGTCCTCGGTCTCGTATACGTTCCGGACGATGGCTGCGAGCTCGAGATGAGGATCGACCTCTGAGTTGATGACTACAAGGTCATTTTCGTCTTGAAGTTCTTGGATGAAGCGACGGAAGCTCTGGGCTGAGGATTTGGTGTTTTCCACTGGTGAGGTGGTCATGTTGTACAGGGGGGAGGAGAGATGGTATGAGTGGTTTTAAGATCGATGGCTTCCTTGGAAGATATCTATTCCAAGGTTATCATTCTTATATATTGTCTTTTGACTCTTACGAAACTCGGATAATATAGAACATATTCAACTGATCTCATCACGGATGGGTCCGTAATCTACATCATCTTCACAATCAACGGGAGGCATTCCGAGATCAAAGCGCATAGTGTTCGTGTACTCGGCATCGATCCCGGTTCCAGCTCATGTATTTAACTCAACTACTCGGTCCTATTGCGTAATCCGCGTCATTCGAGTCAATATCGAAATGTCAAAGACCGACGTAGAGTTGATCATGATTCGATCCTTGGCGTGTAGGGTCTCCGCAACATGTCCGCTTTATCTCCTAGATCCACCGGCTCGATCCGAAACTAGGCCTCGTGAACCAAGTTGTCGGATACATCCATCAACTATTTCTCTTGTATCCTTGAGAACATGACAAATGCTTGACTGACCGACACGGGATCCCATCCGTGGCCCAGAGTCCAGCAGAGTTAAACCTAGTAACAAAACCAGAAAAGAAAGGTTAGCCATGTGACTCGCACAGCAGGGGTCATCTCTTATCAGATGCTTCAGGAATAAAAAGCCCGGCTATAACACCCCAAAACAAAACAACATCGCTAAACGAACCTCGTATTTCACCCACACAACAACCCCTGTCCAAATGTCTTCCAACCCGCGGACCCCGAGACGAAAGAGGATCATCGTGGCACTCACAGGTGCCACAGGTTCCATCCTCGGCATAAAGACTCTCATCGCACTACGTCGCTTGAACGTTGAGACGCATCTGATCATCAGCAAGTGGGCGGAGAATACACTCAAGTATGAGACGGATTATACTGTTGCCAATGTTCGCGCTCTGGCAGATACTGTTTATGGATGTCATGATATGGCGGCTCCTATTGCTAGCGGGTCGTTTCGTGTTGATGGAATGATTGTTGTGCCGTGTAGCATGAAGACGTTATCTGCTATTAGCACGGGATACTGCGACGATCTCATCTCGCGTGCTGCAGATGTGGTGCTCAAAGAACGACATAGACTCGTGCTTGTGACGAGGGAGTGTCCTTTGAGTGGTATTCATCTGCAAAACATGTTGACGGCGACGCAGAACGGCGCAGTCATCTTTCCGCCTGTACCGGCGTTTTACACCAAGCCATCTTCAGTGGATGACCTGGTGGACCACAGTGTTGGGAGAATGCTGGATCTATTCGATCTGGATACTGAGGAGTTTGATCGATGGAATGGGTTTCAAAAGTCATAACTAGGTTCAATTACTGGTGGAAAATTCGGAAAGCTTCAGTTCGGTCAACTGAAGGTTCAAGGGGCAAAGGCAACTATTCTTCCGTCCGAGATCTACGGAGATTAAGCTAGGGAAGTTGTAAAATACACTGCTTAACTACCAACTTGGGGTTTCGAATGGGTTTGTATCTTGACTTACACCCGATCATGTTTCAACTAGGTGCCTGACCCGCCTTGGCACACTCAATAGTTACGACCGAGCCTATAGGATTACATGGGCTTCATCCAGATGGAGACTAAGCTCGGATAAGAGAACCAAACCATCCATCAAGGTCCTCACTACCCCAACCTACAAATTGCAAATCACGAAACACCAAAACTTTCGGCTACTGTTAGTCATTGTCTACTATATTTATCAAAAAACAGTCATCAACCTCCCTTGAAATCCATTACTCTATCAACTCGGCAACTCCACAGCATTATCCCTTCCAAACTGTGTACTCCCCTGCATCTCCTGCGGTCCCCAGCCTGCCAGCTGTTTCGGTTCCTGATGAGCCCATGTTTGCACAGGCTCTTGTTGAGGCGGCGACGTGCCTTGCTCCGTTGTCGCTGCTTCACCCTGATTGCGGTTTCGACGTAATAGGTAGAGGGCGCCGAGGGCAGTGCTGCAGACTACCACCAGACCTCCGATAACACCTCCGATGATGGCGCCTGTATTTGTTGGAGAACCACCTGAAGAATCTCCTGAAGACTCGTCTGAAGCATCAGGGGTGACTTTACTTGTTGTCTCCGCGGAAGTCTCTGACTCGGCACTCGGCTCGGCGGCTTCAGAGACTCCCTCCGCTGTCTCGGCTGTCGGTTTCGTTGAAAATACACTCACAGTCCTGGTAAGTTTCAAAGTTGCAGTAGTAGTCCCATCAATAGTAGCTCCTTCAGTCGCATTCGGTGTTATTTTATAATATTCGGTGACAGCTCTTGCACCGCACTCAATGTTGGTATACGTGTGGCCCTTTGTTATGGTAAGGACAGCAAGGGAGCAATACTCCTTCTTTTCGCTATTCACGACTGTCAATTGTTTTAACCCAAAACAACCAATAAACAACAAGCATACCAAGACACGGCAAGTAACTCTGACTGAGTAATCTTGCCACATCCCTTTTTACAATCATGTTGATCGAAGCACCTCCCAACCATACCACAATGCTCAAGATCAGCGTTGACGTCGCAGAACGCAAAGAGCTTGTTCTTGGGGTTCAGCATGCACTTGTGACCCGGCTCGGCGGTCCTCGGCTCGTCCGGGTCACCGTTCGCGTAGCCGCATGTTGAGTACTCGGTAGTTATTGCTGTTTCTCGCACTAGTAAACGTTTACCGAGTGGCGGTGGTGGTGTCTCAGTTGGTGATGGGATGATGGCATGGACGAGAGACAGGCTGAGGTGAAACAATGTGAGGAGAAGCCAGAACACGAGGGGCATGATTGGATCGAATTTTCCTCCCTTGATGGGAAAAATGTGAGTATCAGTATTTTTGAAAAAATTGCGGTAAAAAAAAACAAAGGGAGTCGGAGAGTCGGAGGAGACTGTGGTGATCGGGTCAGTCACAGATAAAGCAACCTATGCCTCCATATTTGGCTCTGCAATCTCTGCCCACTACGGGTCGAAAAAATCATGCCTTCTGGTTACAGCCTCAATTTGTACAACTCATAAATCCCATGCCACGCACAGCCTGAGTCAGAAATATCTCATCTGTTGGTAGCATCTTTGAGATCAACATCCTCGCTCTTAATGGTGTTTCAGACGTTTGTCTGTCAGGGTTTTGATTGGACTTCCCGAATTTGGATCTTCCCTGCAGTGAATCAATGACTTGCACGATCATGATTGGCTGGCTTAAACGGCTGATGGACACCCCGGCCAACTCGGCACGATGCCACCAACGGGTTGCCGCTAAAGTCTCACCTAGACTGCAGGATTGAGGCGGAGATGGTGGGCGGGCACCAGAAGGAAATGAGAAGAAAAAAGTAGGTTGCGGCGGGGGGGATAGAAAGAGGTGTGTGCCCCTGACAAGCTCGTGTAGAATGCCCCAGCTTGGGATGGCGTGGAGAGAGATAGGGTAGCAAATCTCGTGTAGTGTTCAATAGCTTGTGATAGCGTCGGGGTCTTTGTGATCCATCTCGCAATGGGACTCCCAAAACAGGTGGGCCTCGGCTGCGCTGCTGGGAATACACCGCATCACCTGCTGAAGGCCGCCCTGCCCTCGTGTCCAGCCATGGAGCAAAGCCCAGCGTCAAGTCGGGTGTCACTACCCGCCGCCACCCGCTGAGGATGACACCCTAGGAATTAGACACGGGGTTAAACAGCACCACGTAGTAGCATTTATATCGGGAAGCCTGTTGAGAAAGAGGCGCATGGGCTGATCCATTCGTAGGTCGTTTCCCGTACCGTACCGTACCGTAACCCGTATGGATGGAACGTATCCTTATCCCTGCTGACGGGCTGTCACTTTTGTCTAGGTAGGCTGTCATCCATTGATTGTCATTGTGGGGCTTTTTTGTTCATTCTCATCTCATCTCATCTCAGCCGCTCTCGACTATACCTACCTCGAGTGCCCATCTTTCTTTTTCTTTCTTCTTTCTAACCCGTCAGCAGAACTTTTTAATTCTGTCTGTCCTGTCGTTTACTTCTCTCTCTCTGTCATGAATAGGTCGAAATGCGTCAAAGGATTATCCTCCTGTTCATACCGGCCTTGTGCTTCTTGCTGATCGCCACGAGCCTGTATCTTGGCCGTGAGCACCTCACTCGGTTATCGAATCTTTATCTGCCAATACAGCACGACTCGGCTGAAGATCAATCTTCAGAGACGACTTCTTCTTCTTCATACTCGACGACATCTACACGATCAAATTACATCTTGATTCATCCTAATCCTCCAACATCAACATCGATTTCTGTCGCAACCTCCACTTCTTCTTCATTCTCGACTCCCACACCGACCCTGGTCGTTACCAAGACAGGCTCCAACGGTACAATCGCGACACCTCTCTCTGCCGAACCCCCAAAACCTTCCATAAAAAATGGTAAGCGCTTCTTCACATCTTTCTTCTCGATATTTTCTAACCTCATGCCCAGGAGCCATCCTCCCCGCGAAGCGCATAAGACCGATCATCAACGCAATCCTCGACCCCGCATCCAAAGAGCGCCCGCGCCTCGAATGTCCCGCCTTGGACACTGAGCGATACGCCAGCCTCCTAAAGAAACGAGACGCACGAGATGACGAGCCTCACATTGACTACTTCTTCACCCTTAATTTGCGCAATGTCGTAGACTTGCTTCCCCGCCTGTTGGGCAGTGTGGTGGAGGCTATGCGCTTCCTAGGACCAGAGCGCTGCGCCTTGTCCATCGTCGAGGGCAACTCGCCAGATGGTACAGCCGATGTTCTTGTCGCACTGCGACCATTCCTCGAGGAAATCGGTGTCACCTACTTTTACAACAATTCGGCCATCAATCCCTCCGACGGCGCGCGCATTCGAAAGCTGGCGCAGCTGCGCAATCTTGCCCTTCAACCTCTCTTCAAGAAAAAGGCCCCAGTGTCCGAGGAGACGACGGTTCTCTTCATCAACGATGTCGCCGCTTGCACCGAAGACCTTCTCGAGCTTGCGTTCCAGCGCAAGAACCTCAACGCCGACATGACGTGCGCCATGGATTGGACCTTCGCCTCTGATGATCCCACATTTTACGATGTATGGGTCGCGCGTGGGATAGACGGCGACATTTTCTTCAACATTACTCAAAATGGCAGCTGGGACTTTGCGCAGAACCTCTTCTTTAGCGACCCCAAGACAAAGAGTCGCTACGAGGCAAATCTTCCCTTCCAGGTATTCGCCTGCTGGAACGGCGCGACAGTCTTCACAGCTGCGCCCTTACTCAACGGCCTGCGATTCCGCGACTCTCGAAAGGACGAGTGCTTCCAGGGTGAGCCGCAGCTCTTCTGCAAGGACCTATGGTTCAAGGGCTACCGCAAGATCGCCGCCATCCCGAGCGTCAACCTTGAGTATACGGACAAGAACGCCAGGAGGCTCAAGGGGCTCAAGGGCTATACGAGCGAGGTGGTGGCAGAGGAGGACGAGGCGACCGTTGGGATTGAGTGGCAATACGAGCCACCACAAAAGGTCAAGTGCATGCCCGAGTTTCACAGGCAAAGCTGGCTACCGTGGGATGAGCACCTACGTTAATGAATTCTTCCTTGATTGTATTGATTATGTACAGTATACCCCCAAATAGATGATTTCAGGCGTCGGGTTTGGCGTATGGGAAATGGAATCTCGCATATTTTTCGCACTTTGTTTTCTTGATGAGCATGTTGCATTGAAAGGTGAGGTGGCGCCAGATTGATTCGACCAGGCGAAGCCATCATGAGACGCCGGGACGCCTCCTCCGACACGTTTCCATGTCCGTCAAAAAAGGCTGGCGCTAACAACGGCCAGATGAACTTAAACGGTCAGTCCATGTCTCTCTATCTTTAGCTCTTGGCTGACATATGGCTGAGCCTAGCAAGGCTGTTGCTTACATGAGGGCATCCACTCCGAACACTACAACGCCAAGTTCGCCGACTTTACGATCTCGGGCAACGGCACATGCTTACAAGAGATGCTTACAAGAGCTAGATTATTTTCGTCTAGTGCATCATGACTATGTATCGCCTCAAACTTATCTCCCTAATAACATGACTGAGGCATATCCCATTCCCTCAACGAGTAATACTTTTCCGATATCCGGGTTACAATCGTGTTCCTGTGCGCCATCGCTTGATCTTATCAATCACCAAAATCCACTCTCGAAACCTAGATACCCTTGCCCTGGATGCGCTCCGCAGCGATCCCGTACGCAGCGAGAGTGTCGCCCACCTCGCAGGGGTCAGGACCAAAGTCGACCTTTTCGAAACCCTCAGGTCTATCCTTCTCCAGCGCCATCTTACCCATCTGAGCCTGGCACCGGAAGCTTCCAAACTTGTACTCAACGGCGGAGCGACCACCCTTGTGACGGTTACCCTGGTTGATGAGCTCGATGATCTCGTCCACCTCGAAGACGAAGCGCGCCTTGAAGAACTCGGTCAGACTCTCTGGGTTGACAAACGTCGTCTTGCCTGTGATGATGAGCACGCGGGAGGCGTTGCCCGTCAGCGTCTGGGAGCCGTACTTGACGCGGTTGTGAGTGACCTTTACGGTGTAGCCGTTGACCTCGAGACCCTGGGTGAGTGACTTTTGGAGGAGGCGCTGGGCGGGGTTGGGAGTGAAGAAGACGACCTTGGCGGCGGCCGTGTTGTGACGATCATAGTCGGGAGCGTTGATGACGGTGCACCAGATGCGACCGACGTTGCGGATCTGAGCCAGGAGCTGCTGGTAGGTGACGTCGGGAGGGAGGTTGGTCAGCCAGAGGGCACAGTTCTGCTCGAAAGGCAGGTCATCAACACTGGCGTTGCGGACGCTGTGCTCTCCGCGATAGTTGGTCGAAAAGGCTCGAGGGTCAGCGGGGAGGACCTCACGAGGGTTGATGCGGGCACCAAAGTTTCTCTCATTGTGCGCAATAGCAGCCATGGGACGAAAACCACGAGGAGATGGTGGCGACTGCTGCTGCTGCTGCTGAGCCGGTGGACTATAGATGACGGTTTCGGCCGAGATGGGATCGGTCGAGGTGTGATTGTCGAAGCTCTGGCTGCTGTTCCAAATGGGGTGATACTGAGGCTGCTGAGGTGTCTCTGGGGCTTGAACACGACGAGGAGCAGGAGACTGGTCGTTCATCGAGAGTTGAGAGAAACGAGAGACGCCCTCCCAGATGGAAGCGCCAAACTCCTGACGAGCGCTGGTCGAGGTAGCATGGTCCACGGGAGGAGCAATTGGCTGACGAATAGGGGCGCCGGGAGGAGGGTTCTGAAGGATGAACTGGGCGAGACGATTCTGAGGAGCTGGTTCCTGCTGCTCGATGTTGCTGACAGCTGGAGCGTAGCTAAGGACGCTGGTGCCAGAGGGATGAGATCGAGGAGGGACGATCGTGCTGGAAGATCCACCCGAAACGCGAATCCAAGGAGCAGGAGGAGAAGAAGAAGAAGACTGATCCTGAGCACCAACTCGAGGGTTATTGGCATTCCAGATCCGACCCGCACGGATACTGGGAGATTCGTTGTTCTGGGACATGATGGCGAGCTGCTGTTCAATAGTGAGCCTCGAAGTCCCAGACCCGGAGTCGAAACCTCTAATGTCAGTCGGGGGGGTAGAGTGAGGGTGAGAATCTGGCGTTCTCATTCCTGGGCTTGAGCCCTGAGTATCAGGAGTCTCGGGGCGAGGCATTCTTGAAAAGGGACAAAAGTTGTTGATGACAACGGGAAGGGGAGAGATTATTGATGCTTCCAAGTCGTTTGCGATATGGGATAATTGATGCCAAAAGGGGGGGATGCGTATCGAATGGCTCAGTCGGGAAGAGGAAATATGTGAGGTTGAAAAGGTTTGAGTGTAAATCTTTCTGGATGCGAAAAGAGGGGGGAGCAATTTATAGACGCGAAGTCATTTAGTTGCTATTGTCAGAAGAGAAATAAATTATCCCATTTGGGACAAAGAAATGATATTCTTTCTGAATGCAGGCAGCATTTACATTCTTCTAGCCGCAGAAAACTTGTTGAACGCTTGGGGGGGAGTGGGGATGAGAAACACGGGAAAAGAAAAAAAAAACTGACATGAAGAGAAAAGAGGCAAGAGAAGGAAGAGAGGAAAGAGAGGTCATATATCTACAGAAAAATATGTAGGTGTGCTTCTGTGTTGCCGGTGATGGTACCAAACATGGTAGCCGTTTGCTTTTTCTTTTCTTTTTTTTTTATGGCACACACACCCCCTTTGCATTCGGGTAGCTGCGCGATGGGGGCGGTCAAGCTGAGAAGGCGGCAAGCGACTTTACTGACGGAAAGTCTATATTTCCTTTGGTATGTTTATGGTTGGATGTCTGTGTGTTCTTGAAGGCTGCTGCTGGTGATGGTGTTGATGTTTGGGTGTGGTCTGTCAGTGTCAGGTTGCCAGTGATGGGCAACGCACTGGCAGGTGACCAAGACTATGTCATTCACTTGGTTCAAGGAAACAATTTGTCACGGTCTAGGTTGAAGCAAATTAACTGTTCTTTATTCTACTTTACTGAATAGGTGAATTTTTGTAGTGCCTGGTGCAGTGACGTGACCCTCATGATGCCATACATCAGACATGACACTCGTGCAAAAGAGTCAAAGAACAAGAGTCTTAGGGTCTAGAGATACATTCTTCATCAGTCTTCAAACAAACAAGTCAAGTACTTAATCAGTGCTATGGTCCATCAGAGTTTCCTCTTCCCTCATGCACCCAATCTGCAAGTCGCCGTCTCCCACGGCCGGAACACATACCCGGAAAATTCACCGACATTCTAGAAGCTCTCTCTCAAAAACAGTAGCCTAGAACCCGGTGACACGACGTTCAAACCGAGGAATTTCCCTGGTAAACTTTTTCGGATCATCCCTTGCCCCGTCTTTCCAGTACTCATACTCTATCCATGCATTCTCGGGCATTTGCTCCTCCATGGCTGCCATCCACCGACCCAGCTCGGGACTCAACGGTACTACTCCTGTCTCTAGGACGTACTGGTCCCAGAGTTTGAGGAGTTCTTGGAGATGTTCTGGCTCGGAGGAGGCGAGGTCGTGTACTTCTCCTGGGTCGTGGGCGAGGTTGTATAGTTGCCAGCGCTCAGGACCTTTGGGTTTTGGGATAAAGACTATTTTCCAGTCTCCTTTTCTGCAAGCTGCGCGACCGCATGTTTCCCATCCGTTTATAAAGTCTTTGTCGTGGATGCGGGAGGATGTGCCGGAGAGGTAGGGGACCATGGATCTCCCGCGCATGGAGACTACCTCGCGACCTTGGTATGTCGGGGCAGGATGCTTTGCGCCAGCCATTTCGAGGATTGTAGGTGCGAGATCCATGACTGTGGCGAATTGGTGGGTGATATCGTTGGGTTTGAAGGTCTGGGAAAAGGAGGATGGGGGTTTCATCAAGAAGGGAACCCGAACACCTCCTTCGGTCGTGTATGCTTTGTAAAGTCTGCTAGGCGCAGTAGCAGCTTGAGCCCATCTCGGACCATACCAAATAAACGAGTTACCATTCCCAAGATTATCCAGACTATTGTCGTAGTACTTCTTGAGATGCTGCATCATAGATCCTTGAACAATAGGATACGCCTCATAAGCCGCACCTTCAGCACCGTTGTCTGAAAGGAAACACACAAAGGTATTGTCAAGTTCCCCGACTTCTTCAAGATAATCCACCACTTTTCCAACATTCACGTCGATGCATTCAACCATGGCTGCGAAAACCTCCATCGCTCGACACGAGTTGGCGCGTTCTTCGTCGCTCATGTCGTTCCACTCTTTGACTTCTTCCGCAACGACTGGGTGAGGTTCGACTTCTTGAGGGATTAGGCCGAGATCTTTGAGTTTTTGTAGACGCTTTTGTCGGAGTGCGTCTGGGCCTTCGTCGTAGACGCCTCGGTACTTTTTTATGTATTCCTGGGGAGCTTGGAGAGGCCAGTGAGGAGCAGTAAAGGGTAGGTATGCAAAGAAAGGTCTCTCATCGCCATCTTCTTTCCAGTCTTTGAGGTACTGCAACATCTTGTCACCGTATCCATCAGAAGAGTACCACCCATCAGGTAATTTCCGAACATATTCCCCATCCTCACTGTGCAGGGCAATAACGCTCATAGTCAAGAACTCGGGCGATTCCTCTCCCTTGGCAAGCTGCGGTTCGTATGCGTAGTGGTTACTGCATGCCGGTAGGTGGGCGAAGCTGCGGTTGAAGCCCCTGACCTTGGGACTCCTCTCTGGCGTAAGACCAAGATGCCATTTGCCAGACATGAGGGTCTGATACCCAGCATCACGAAGAATCTCGGGTAGTGCAACAACCCTTTCATTGAGGTACCCTTCATACCCGGGCATACCTCGCTGAACGTTGGTCGACATGGTCCCGTTGGGGTCATTCTGCCCAGAGACGTTTGTCCACTCAATCAGGTTGCCCAGGCCAGCGATGTGATGGTCCGTTCCAGTCATGATCATGGCTCTAGATGGCGAGCAAGCAGCCGCGGCGTGAAAGTCTGTGAAGCGGATACCATTGTTGGCGAGTTTGTCGAGGTTTGGAGTGTTGATCTCGCTGCCAAAGGAGGCAATGTCTGAGAAGCCGAGATCATCAGCCACAATAACGAGGAAATTGGGTCTCTTTGCAGCCATGGTCAATTCGTTAGTCCCAATGGTATTTAGGAATCAATTGAGTCTTCATCATACGGGTCGAAGTGTCATGCTCTTATACCCGGTGCTTCTGAGGAGGCTCTCACTTGGTGGGGTAAACACCATCGGGTTTGTCTCCCAGGCCGAGTTCCGACGTTGACGGTTACATGAGGAGTGACCTATCAATTCATCAACAAGGTCGCAGAGATGATGATCAAATGCGCCACGCGGAATCCTTGGGAGGTCGAGTGTTGACGAGACTCATTTGTATTGGTGCGGTTCTGGGGGGGTTGTCGTGGTGCATCGGATCTCGCTTGTTGATGACCAAGCATTGATGGTATTGCAATAGAGGGCACTGTCGCTGTTTTAGGAGCTCTGGGATCAGTTCCTCGGTTCTTATGATAGGTTGCTGTCCAGTATTGTGAATACTGCATGTCAAACGAGTGTCCAGTCAGTCCGAGTAGATAAAGCTACATTAATGCTGGCTGCTCTCTCAATTACCAGTCAGCCGCTATCCTCCCAAATAAGACGTCCTTCTACGGCGGCGCCAGAACTCTGTGATACAGGACCATGTGAGCGTTGTACATTGCCAACTCCTCCCAAAGGTGACTCGCCTCGAAAGAGGTCCCAAAGGTCAACAGCTCCGCCGTGACACGAGTAACGACCAATAGAGCAACCAACGCTGAACCAACTCGCCAATGATATCAATTAGGAGCCCAAATGTTAAACAATATATCCAGACGGGACTTCCAGGCCGGACAGGCGTGAAGTTCGGAGTATTGATGACGTTCCATCCACGGTGGGGATGATCGCTGAGGCAAAAAGAGATGCTCCGCCGCGACTAACGTTAGTTGAGAAGATCAAAAAAAGAATCGCTTGCGGTTTATGTGGATCGAACACATGACCTTCAGATATCGTACGATTGAAGTTTGACTTCAGTCTGACGCTCTCCCAACTGAGCTAAACCCGCTTGATGAAAACCGTTGTCTCTACATCCGTACATGAGCAGGAGCTGCAGCCAGCACACTGGGCGTTGTCAACTCCATCACACGAAACCTCTCACTCGTTATGGGCACTCGTCCAGGACCAATTGAGCAGTTATATCCCGGGTCTCGATTTCTGTGCCAAGTCAAATTGAATGTTTGCATACGATACACATGATCCTGGGCTCTCTTGATCCCCAATGGCAGGCGATCGGTCTTTGCTTGAACATGAATGACTCCGGCAAACCTGCCGCTGTAATTCAACGCCCACAACTTCGAGGTGCAAAACGAAACCCCTTCAACGCGACAAATTCTATGCAAGAAGAAGGCTTAAGACGAATTCAATCCCAGTTTCACTACAGTCAATGCTTCAAAGACGCCATGATCCCCCTGTGCGTCAAGTTCTCATCTAGGGTAAGGTGGAAGGTGCTGGACCGAGTTCCTTCCTTCCCGCTTCCCATTGGCCCATGCTCACAGTTAACTACAACAGAGCAAGAACATGCATGCTAACGCAGGCCAGTGAAGACGGAACGCTCTATAGAGCCCGCGCCTCACTTTATTCTGCCCCCCGTGCGATGTGCGATCTCGTCAGAACTATTGGATGCCAATGTGATCGACGAGATGGCTAGACGTCAGCCTCAGATTGGTTGGCACTACCAGACTTGCTTCGTGATGCTGAGGGAAGCCTGTGTGCCATAATGACATCCAGCAAAGGACGCACTTTCCAATACCTTTCTGGAACTGCAACGGACCTACCCAATCTCGTACAATACTAGGGAGTTGATCCTGGAACTAGCGACTGCGCTATGATACACTGCCTGTGGCAGGCGCATTGCAGGTTGCCTCACTTCTATCTCATGGCTCTCAACTAATCCCATGGTCTTCTAACATGAGACATCACGAAACTGAACTTTCTCATCCATAATTCATCATCCAGCATTTATCCACATCAATCTCCATCCATTGCTGTACAGACAATCCCCTCACCATGTCTCACGGCGACTCCCATGATACTCGCCAAGGCCTACATGACGAGCTCCATCAGGAAATTCCGCCTCCACGCCAGCCCGTTGATCTCGATAGCGACGAAAAAATGCAACCTCCCGAGACGAGAGACACTAGGAACCCCGATCTCGGTGCAGACCCTATCATCATGGACTTGTACCAAAGCAACTTCCCAGGTGGTACCCAATGGACAACGGAGAAACCCCCATTACCAGCTGCCAACGATCAGGACCGTGCTGCCATCAAGGTTTTCAGGGCCTTGGACCGTGAAAAGGCCGTGTTCAGTGTCGTCCATCACTGGAGAATCTGCCGTGTAGATGTACAAAATCCTCTGCTGGTTTCTGCCCTCGCGCCCATCCTCAAGAAGGAGAAGGTACACCTTAACCCTCGAAGTGTTGCCACTTTCAAGGATCCATTCTATCCCCTTTGGTTCCTACATGGAGAAATTGTGGACCTCTTCAGCAAAAATGAAGATGCCCTACTCAAACCCCTCCTCAAGCAGTTTATTGAGGTACTCGATGAGCTATTTCAGGGCCTGAGAGCCAAGACAGCCAAGCTTCATAAGAGTAAGCTGATGGACTTCAAGACAGCCTGGACATTATTTCCTCGCGGCTCCAGTGTCTACAGCTCCTCTGAGGGATTCGATATTCTCGGAAAAGTTGATTCAGCCAAGTACGATCAGAGGACAGGTTACCACCAGCTTCTTATCACCTGCAAGACCATTTCATTCTCTGGCGAGGGTTTTTACTGGAGCAAAAGGAATCTGATCATCCCGGGATTTAATGGCAAAAAACCAATTCGCGAACTCGGTTGCTATCCCGTTGAGTTCTGTAAAGACCAAGACTCGATCACGGAGCGTCTCACTGCGCGAGGCAGAAAGGTTCTTGACCTGCAGGGCCTCACGCATCACACCTACAATGGCATCGCCATAAATGAGACCGAGCCTGCCCCCCTGAAGCAAATTGTGAACAGCCGCATCATAATCGACGCATGGGGCTATCACAAGTACCACCCACATTTACATGGACATCAAGAGAACCTCGAGTGGACGCGGGACCGACCAGAAGGCAACAATTCCAATGGCCAGCGACAGAGACTCAGCGCCGAGGACCAAGTCAATAACAAGAATGACATGCTTCAGAGACCCGATGAACTTGTCTTCATGAACGAGACAATTCGTGGCTTTTCCCTGAGGGACAGGTCGTGGCGTAGGTCTTGTCTTTCTTGCATGTTCCAATGACTAGCTGACAATATGTTTGGACAGTTCAATTCTACGTCGAAGACATTCAACCCGTTGCTTGGAACTCCGAAGCTTACTCTCAACTCGTCTATGATGAGTCGAAAAAGGAACGGGTTCTTTTCCTTGTTGAGAATCACAACATGAACAATGGCACTTCGACGGCCATGCAAGATGTCATGGTTGGCAAAGGACAAGGTCTCATCGTCCTACTCTCGGGCTACCCTGGCACAGGCAAGACTATGATGGCCGAAGCTATCGCAGAACACCTCCATCGGCCTCTCTATCACCTTCAAACCGAAGACCTGGGCCCCTTCAGTGGCAAATTTTCTTTCGCCTCGAACATGGCTGCGGCGTGGAACGCGATAATCCTTCTAGACGGGGCAGATGCCCTCATAGTCGAGCGAGGGCCCCGGCGCAACGAGTTGGCCAGCGCCTTTCTTCGCGAGCTCGAGCATTTTAGCGGCATCATATTTCTTACAACAAACTTGGCCATCGAAGCCATCGATGACGCGTTCCGCAGCAGGGCCAGCATACACTTCGTGTTCCCCCCTTTTAGGCTGGTGGAGCGGGAGAAAGTCTGGAAAATGCACCTCCGCCGTCTGCCGAAGCAGAGAGATATAAGAGGTATCTCCGAAGGAGGGGAAGAGGTGGCGCCGGACGAACCCAACGCCATGCCGCTGGATGATTAGGAGATCGACCGGCTGGCTTCATGGAACGTTGACGGCAGAGAGATCAAGGCAGTCATTCAGACAGTCCATAGCTGGTGCCAGAAAAAGGGCGAGGACCTGACGCTGGCCCAGTTGGAATATGGAATGGAAATGACGACGCCAAATTCCAACCTTCCTCCAGATGTGAATGCGCCGCTGTACGTCAATTTGGTTTAAGGGCTGATTAGAGTACAAGCAGCATGTTGGACTACTGTGACGGAGTTGCTTGGACGAAGCAACTGTTGATAGTGATTTCCCAACAGTGATTCTGTACGGAGTAGAACGGCAGCATATCTGCCACATCTGGTTCGGTAGTCGGATATATATTAGCTTTTCTCGTTTCCTCGGTATGCCCTCAAGTAAAAGTGAGATGATGTCGAGTTTTGACAATGCAGTGCCATCTTTCTGCAACATCTTTGTAAAGACTGCCATGATGTTGACCGAGGAACGCAGGGCAGCTGCAATATTAACACACACCTGATGTTGTTACTCTCTTGGCCCATTTGTAGGTCCCGAGCTGGCGATGACGTTACTATCCTCATTCCCATCAGCCTTGATATTCGTCACAGTAGCCCCTGAGACGCTCTTCTCCCTCGGTACGTAGTGAGGATTCATGTGTACCAATAGTTGAGCAAGCCGGGTTGCAACAGAAGCACATCACGACAACTTGAACAGAACATGTCATCTTGTACTCAAGTGTTTGTATTGATTGACCTCAAAGCATTGTTTCTCATGATGCTATTCCATCCCATTCCATTCCTGGTCCATCACAGACAGAACCTTCATCTACCGTTAACGCCAATACACAAAAGCCATACCTCCCTCATCCAAAGCCATATAAACCATCGACTAAACAGGTTCCCGCCCAATTTTCAGATACGTATTTCATCAATGTCTATTTCGACAGGTACTCAAGCCTTTGATCGAAGTCCCCTCCGAACACCTGTCTGCGCCGCCCTACCCTTCTTGACAACACCCTTGGGGGAAGCAGCCTTGACCGCTGGTGCCTTTGCAGCTCGTCCTCGCTTTGTTGTAGGAGCGTCTGATGACTTTGTGCTGGGGAGCTCGCCCTTGCCGGACTTGGCCTTGGCAGGTCTGCCACGGGTCTTTGACTTGGACTCTTCCTCTTCGACGGCGGGTTCAGCGGCCTTCTTTGCTGCAGCGCGACCACGAGGCTTGGAAGCTGGCTTGGCCTCCTCGACAGGCTCCGGCGCTTTCTTAGTAGCGGCACGACCACGGGTCTTGGTGGGCTTGACCGGCTCTTCCTCTTCGACTGCGGGCTCTGCTGCCTTCTTTGCGGCACGGCCGCGGGGTTTGGTAGCTGGTTTAGCCTCCTCCTCTACAGGGGCAGCCTTGGCACGGCTAGATCTGCCTCGTGTAGGAGCTGGCTCCTCAGCCGCGGCCTTGGTAGCCTTGGTTGAACGTCCGGTCCGTCGTCCGGTGGCTGGTTCATCGTCCTTGACAACTGGTTCCTTGGCCTTTCGGGTAGCACGGCCCTTCTTTGCCGGTGCCTCAGCTACTTCAGGCTCAGGCTCGGGTTCAGCGGCAGCCTTCTTGGATCGACCACGTTTCTTTGGAGGCTCGGGAGATTCGGGCTCTGCTTCGAGCTCGACAGCTGCTCGCTTAGAACCGCGCTTCTTGGTGGTGGTCTCAGCTGCAACACCGTTGGTCGTGGCGGCTGTAGCAGCCGATCTTCCGCGTCGCGTGGAAGTGAGCTCGGGCTCAATGGCAGCGTTCTTGGCCATCTTCTTGGAAACGGCGGCAACTCCACGCTTCTTAGCCGGTGCGGGTTCGGGTGCTGCCTCTTCGACGGCCTTGGATGCTGCTGCTCCCCGACGAGCTCGCTTGGGAGCTGGAGCTTCTTCCGGTGCAGCCTTGGCCGCGCGACCTCGCTTCTTTTGCATGGGCTCTTCTGCGGGGGTATCTTCAGTTGCAGCAGCACGACCGCGCTTCCTGGTCTTGGGCTCTGGGGCGGGTTCTTCGGGCTTTGCGACGTCAAGGTTCTTGGGTGGACGCCCGCGTCTCTTGGGAGGTTCTGCGGCTTCAGCATCTGTGGGCTTCTCCTGCTCTTCAGGCTCAGCAGCGGCCCGGCGGCTCCTTCGTGTGGGAGGTTGAGACTCGGCTTGAGGAGCAGGCGCAGCTGCTTTCCTTCCTGGCCTAGCTCGTTTGGCAGGGGAGGGAACAGCACGTGGCTTGACAGTTCGTGTGCTCTTGGCAGATCGGCTGGTGCTCTCAGGGACCTCAGCATCAGGAGCCTCAGCCTCAGCATCGGTCGAGGTTGGCTGAGGAGTGTTCTTTGGAGGACGGCCACGTCGCTTGGGGGTGGTAGCAGGTGTTGTAACTGGGGTAGCTGCATTTGAAACCCCACGAGAACGGACACTGGAAGTTCGTGCCGCCGCCGTTCGAGGCCTAGGTGCAGTCTTTGGGGATCGTGCGATGGTGACTCGTCGAGGAGTAGGTGCAGCCTTGTTGGCACTAGCAGCACGGCGACCTCTAGCAGACGGAGCAACAGCACTTGGAACGGCGCTTGGGGTTGTATCCGATTTCCTTGGTCGGCCTCTCTTTCCAGTGCTCGGGGCTGTAGCTGGTGTAGCGGCGACATCGCTCTTTCGAGGACGTCCACGCTTCTTGGGCGTTTCAGTTGTAGCAATACTGGCAAGCATGGACTTGCGCGCCCTCTTTGTAGCAGATGAAGGAGCCTTAACAGCGGGAGAGGCAGGTGCTGATGCAAGGCCACGACGCCCACGGACGCCTTTCACGGCAGGCTTAGCAGCGCTCGACAAGAGTTCCTTGGTAGTCCGTCGGCCTCGCCTAGAAGAAGGTGGTGCAGCAGATTCATCCACCTCCTCCTCATCAGAGGCAGGGATCTCATCGCCAAAGGCTGCCTTCTCTGGCTCTGTCAAAGACTTGAGCTCGACAACCAGAGAAGGAGTTGAGAGTGCTCTACTCGTCTGAGGGCTATCTGGCTGGGCTGGGATGACGACTCCCGGAGGCGCCGACATTCGCTTCGTGGAGTCCGCCTCGATGGAGGGCAATGCGAGTTTGGTGCTGACACCCTCCGCAGTGGCTGGTACAGACTCTGGAGATTCCCGCAGCTCCTGAGAGATGGGCTCAGGAGGTGTTTCCTCAACACGTTCGCTTTCGCCACGTTGGGCAGCCTCATCCTCTTGCTCAAATTCTGACTCGGGCTGCTTCTCGGACGACTGAACGACAGTTTCGGTGATCTCAATTCGCGTCTCGATCGTGGTTGGCTCAAGAGCAGTTTCGTCCTGCGAAATGGACTCCTCGACGGTGGTTTGATGGATGGCGTCATCTTCAGCCTGGGCAGCCGATTGTTGCAACGGCGACCAAGGACCACGTCCAGGCGACGAGGGGTTGACGGGTTCAGGCGCGTCGGCATCTTGAGGGGCAGACTCTTCGGATGGATTTGACAGGTTTTCAGGTTGAGCAACGAGTCCGGAAACGGTTGGCGACGCGAGATTATCGACACTGGCATCAAGAACTGACGAGTCGCGCTGCCAAGGCCAGCGACGGGCGGAAGGGGGCTCTGGGACGGTCGCGCGAGGCATAAACATGGGATTGAAGAGGGGCGAATTCTCTGGGCGATAGGACTCGGCGAAAGAAATATCATCGGGTTCAATATCGTTAACAGGGTTTCCAATGGGATTGGGCGCACCAGGTGACGATGATGCGACCATCACGCGCTGAGAAGAGCCGAAGCCCAACCAGCCTGTAGATGATGCAGAGCCAGAGGCGCCATCCTGGCCAAAGTTGAAGTCCATTGCGATGATTGAAGCCGCGGGCGACAACGCGGGAGTATCGCGATGGGAATTGTTGATGTTGTTGTCAGGTCAGGTCAGACTGGCGACTGGACTGACGGGACGGAACAATGGCGATGATGTAGGAGCTAGGACGTGTTAATGGGCGGACGACGCGCTTCCGGTTCCGTTTACGCGAGGCGCGTCTTTTGCTGGGAACGGACGGGGATGAGCGACAGCTTCAACAGATGAGACCCACACTCTACGATCAGCCCAGACCAGCCCCAGCTTGAGCTTTGTTTAGCTTTGTTTAGCTGTCCGCGGAGTCGGCTTCGCGTTTTTCAATTGGTGACATAATTGTCCGTCCATTTCGGAAACGTCTCGGCGAACCAGGAACGGCCATTTTCAATGCTTCCAGGAGTTCGAGGCTTGGCGCTTGGCAGAGACAACGTCTTATTCAAAGCGGGGGGTGGGCAATTGTTTTTAAAGAAATGCATGCGATTCACATTCTTATCAGGCATTTTACCATGTTTTCGCACATCCTGTCTCTTTCCCCTTTTTCTTCTCATTTTTTCCTTTTTCTTACCTCATGAAAATCTCTGCAGATGAGACCCATGTTACACGAAATGCGCAGGGCTTGCGTTTGCAGCCCCATCATATTGGTCAAAAGCATCAAATTCTGTCTCCTCCCTTGCATGAACTCATGATGCAGCCTGTGACCTGAAAAATACTTGCTAGAGAAGAAAAAAAAATACGCTTGGAAATAAGCAATGGCACTAAATTCTTCGCTCCCGTACCCCCGAATGTAAGCTACTGTATCTTTCAACATGTGATATTTCGTCTACCACTGCCAGGTGATGCCCTCTCAATTCCGCACCAGCACTGCCACCACCGATCACCACTGTCAGATCACCCCAATTCATCGCCCCTTGAATCACCCATTGTCATCCAAATCCTAACCTGTCATGACGTCGAATGACCCAAAAAGGTATCGCGAGGCCTCCTAGGGGTCCCCTACCGATACCGCTATTTCCCTGGACGGCAAGCCCGAGCACAGCACGCACTGCGCTTCTCATCGGCCGTGCCCATCTCCAAGTGCCGATCCAACCAAGGCCTTGGCTAGAATCCTTGTCTTTGTCGCTTGGAGTTTTCTCTTAACATGACCATGACATCCCCTTGTTCCTGACTTAGCCAGCCCTGCAGGTGAGATACACCTTTGTTGTTAGACACGCCGCCCTCGCCTGTTGACGCACCACTTTGGTTGTGCAGATATCCTCAGACCAGGGGTGTCGAGCACAAGTCTTGGCACTAATTCGCTCATTACTCGAAGGTTTTTCCTCCTTTTCCTCAATCAGTTAAACTCACATCCTCCTTCAACGGAAACCGGCACCCCAGAGTCGTCTTTACCTCTATCTCTGCGCCCGCAACCTGCGGCGAAGCCCCCTTGTTCGCTCGACGTTGAAGCCAGTTCTGGCAATCAGCAGCGCGACGCAACCATGTGGCGCCCCGACTTGAACTTTGTCAAGTTGCATTGTAAGTGAAAGTGCCAAGCAAGATCATCGATCGAGCCCTCGTCGCGTTGATCCGGGGACCCTGTGGCTGAGATTGATTTCTCTTGGCAGATTTGTACATCCTCTTCTTGGGCCTGCTCAGCTTTTTGATCCTGTACCCTGAGGGCAACATCAGTGCCATCGATGCCTACTTTATGGGCGCCAGTGCCTCGACCGTCACAGGTCTAGCCACGTAAGTCATCCATCTGTCGAGTCTTCAACGGTCGCAGAGGGTGAAGCTAATACGAGACCTCCTCTAGTGTCGATCTCAAGGAACTACGGGTATACCAACAGCTGTACCTGTACTTTGTGCCCATGTTCGCGAACCTGGTATTTATCAACATAATTGTAGTCGTTGTCCGACTGTTTTGGTTCAATCGCCACCTTAAAAAAGCCGGTTTGTCGCGCCCGTTTCTCCCAAAAGACGAAACCGTTTGTACTGATACTTCTACCCCAAAGCTCCATTCCTTCTACGACAGCGCCGCCGAAACGGTAACGGCGGCGGTGGTGTGGTCCAGAAAGAGGACGACCCCGAACTTGGCTCAGGGCTCCCGCAGCCAGAATCTTCTAGCTCTGAGTCTAGTCCTGAACCATCCGGCCCTACTCGACCAAGCTCGGTTCGAACCGTTATCGAGGACACCCTCCCTCGCATCGAGGAGAGGAGCCGGACAGAGCCTCCCCCATCCAAGACACCTCATCATCCAGTTCCTCCGCGTACGGCTGTGGATGATGAGAAGCTCCCCGAAGATGATGACGAAGAGGAGGGAGAGGAGTCTAAGCGGGCAAACCAGCTGGAGCCTCGAATCACGTTCGACCCGTCTACCGATCATCACCCCAGACACGAGGCCACTCTGTATATCCCTGGTCCCCGTGACCGTGATCGAGGTAAGCTACAATGAACTAACGTTTGCTTTCATTACTAACTTTACCTAGGAAAGCCGCTGGTAGAGCTACACGGAACAAACGGGGACGGTCGGGATGGTAAAATACCTTGACAAGTACTTGGATCCCCAGACTAACCACTTCTTCAGACGACGAAATCGAGACAATAACTCGAACGTATTCGACACCCGGCAGTAATCTTCGTCGTCGCCGCAGTGCAGGCCTCCGAATCAGCGAAGCCCGCTCTATGGAGCGCGTCGCCACCGTAGCCTCGTCCATGTTCGTTATCGGCGGTGGTCGAGATCCGCGTAGGGAGCGCCTACCCACCGCACCGACTATGGCCGCGGGAGACTTTCCCCAGCTCTCGCGTGAGGTCACTGTTGGTCGTAATTCCATGTTTCACAACTTGTCGTCCCAGGATCGCGAGGAACTTGGTGGCATCGAGTATCGAAGCTTGAAGTTGCTTCTCAAGATCATTTTGTGTAAGTTTAAGAGAGATTACCTGGTAGATGAGGACCTGACGATTGCAGCGTACTTCTTTGGTCTACATTTTATCGGAATGATCTGCCTTATTGGATGGATCCAGTATGCTCCTTCAAAGTACACTGACCACATCGAAGAAAGTGGGCAGAACAAGATCTGGTGGTAAGTCGTTTCCCAATTCAGGGGTACTAATTCTCACCTTGCTCTCAGGGCTATCTATTCCGCTCAAACCATGGTAGATAACTTGGGCTTCACTCTTACCCCTGACTCGATGATGTCGTTCAGCGACGCCCCGGCTCCGATGCTCATTATGAGCGTTCTTGCTCTAGCTGGTCATACCTTTTACCCCGTGATCCTCCGATTCATTCTCTGGAGCACATCAAAGCTTCTGCCGGAAGACTCGTCGCTGCATGAGCCGCTCTCATTCCTACTCAACCATCCGCGTCGGTGCTATACTCTCCTATTCCCCAGTGGACCGACCTTGGCACTCTTGAGTATCTTGGCGCTACTCAACATCGTCGATATCCTCTTCATCATCCTACTCGATCTCGACAACCCAGCCGTGGCTAGTCTCCCTGGTTGGCGTCGCTTCGCTGCCTCTGTTTTTCAAGCCGTCAGCTCCAGACACACCGGAACGACAACTTTCAACTTGGCCGCGGTGAACCCCGCTGTGCAGATGAGTCTCCTGGTCATGATGTACGTCTCGGTGTACCCAATCTCCATCGCTGTTCGATCTTCGAACACGTACGAGGAGCGTTCGCTGGGACTTTACGAGCCCAGCATTAGTCAGCCAGATGAGCAAAACGGAGGGTCCTACTTTGTCACTCATCTTAGGAACCAGTTGAGTTTTGACTTGTGGTATATCTGTCTTGGATTGTTTTGCGTTTGTATTGCGGAATCGAAGAGGATCATGAACGGCGACGATCCAGTGAGTGTTTCCCGTCCCGACTCGATTCAATTCTAACACAAGTGTAGGCTTTTACTACGTGGGCTATTCTATTCGAGGGTGTATCAGCATAGTAAGTAAACCCCTTTATTCTGACGACTATCGCTGACTGTTCCCAAGCTGCAATGTCGGCTTGAGTCTGGGTTACCCGACCATAGCATCATCATTCTGCACCGAATACTCAACCTTCAGCAAGCTTGTCATCTGCGCCATGATGATCCGTGGACGACACCGAGGCCTACCGTATGCCCTGGACCGCGCCATTGTTCTACCGGACGAGAAGTCGCTAGGGACCGAAGTTGCAACCGAGGATCACGACCATGATGAATAACGGAATTTCTTTAAGACTTTTCTTTCTTTTCTTTTCTTTTTGACTGGTTGATTACATACATTCCCGATTCAACGCGAGTTAGAGTGTTTGTTTCAAGACGATACAGGCGCCAGCCTTTGCTTTATCAAGATTATGGGTTTCTTAGATGATACAGGGTAATAAAAAGGGGGCGATAGACGATGGTAACGAGAATTATGACACATTGCCGCATTTAAGATGGTATAACGGGATTGCTCCTTCAAAATACTAGATACTAGAGCGTGTACGAAAACAGAGAAGAAGCAGCCGGGTTTCAGACACATAGGTGGACAAGATACGCACGCGAGATCATTGGGTGTTTCTCTTCTTCGACACGATATTACGAGTGACTACTGGACGCTTTAGACTTGAAATGTATCATTGAGCACAACTATTGGTGCAAACTACCGAGTATCGCGTTACGATTCTCTATCCATGTCTTCCTCTCCCTCCAAGAAAATCTCATGACCCGACCCTTCATGCATCGCCATGGCAGTAAAGCATCCCAACACAGCGACTCCCGCGGTTCCCCACCAACCCCAAGCCACCATCCCAATATCAAGACCATACCCATACCACCACCCACCGACAACAGGTCCGACGGTACGGAAACCTGCTGAAACGCTCTGGCCCAACCCGTGGATAGTTCCCAGCACGCTTGGATGCGGACTGCAGTTGTTGAGCAGGATGATGGTGGCTGGTAATGTGAATGTACGGGCCATGACTTGGAGGAGTAACACGAGGATTATACCTCCCCAGATAAAGGGACCTGATGCTGGTTCGGGTGGTTCTGTCGTCGATGGTAGGATGGACAAGTACGGACCGACAAAGTAGGCCACGGGAAAGAGAATAAGGAACCATCTGAACGAGCGCATCGTACCCAGACGGCCTTGGACCTTGGGATAGAGAAAGATCTGCAAGAGTATGCCCAGCAGACCAAGGAACGAAGTCGCTACGCCAACCGTAGAAGCAGGCATACCCAAACCCCCGGTGAAAAGCAACGGCAACGAACGAGCATAATTCCCCGCACTCTCAGTCGTTGACTTCGGAGAACCATACCTCGGAGTGGACAAGTACAAAGACCAGATATTCGTAAAAGACCCCAGCTGAAAGTCGTAAAAAGCGCTGTTGATGAGGGTGAAGCAGACATTACGGGTCCAGATGCGATGGAAGGGTAGATGGGCCAGGACCTTGCGCTTAGTCGGTGTTGGCTTTTCCGTGATGGTCTTTTCGTCGGGTTCAGTGGGGATGTGGATGTAGCCTGCGTTGGACTTTCCGCCTGTGAACCAGTGTTTTATGGAGGAGGCTAGGTGAAGACCTGGGTCATATAGGTTTCGCCTCTCTTTTGATGTCTATTTGTGTTAGTACAGTTTGATCACATTATCGAGGATCAGCTTACCTCTTCTAGGAATAGGACGGTGATGATGGTGGAAACAGCGAGGAAGAAGGCATTTAGCATGCTAGGCAGAGCAAATGGATAATCTCGAATCCACTGATAGTCAAACATGGTTCCCTCTCCAAAATAGTTGGGGAGTGTCTTGGAAGGGTCTGCCAGAATGCCACCCAGTACTAGATTGTTGTCAGCGATTATAGATAAGAAGAGAGTCAGGGGACAAACCTGGGCCAAGCATGCTAGCGGCATTGAAACTTAGAGGTAAAAGTAGAAATGCTCGAGACTGATACTTTTTCTCAATGGTGATTTCTGATATCATGGTGCGTCTGTACATAATCAGCATACTCCAACATCAGCTTCAAAAAGCTCAAACTCACATAATCCCAACAGTGCCATTAATAGCCCCCCCAAAAACCCTCCAAAAAGCCGCCCAAAAGAAAGTAGTAGAAAACCCATACCCAACACAAGAAAGAGCCGTACCACCAAGTCCAATCACCAAAGCCCACTTTCTCCCACACCAGCTCGCGTCTGCAATCTTTCCCCATAGGATAGCGGTGCAGACTTGAGCGCCGGTGAAGCAGCCTTGAAGAATCCCCGCGCGCTCGGAGATGCGTGAGTCAGTGAGGGATCCGTCCATGGACTTTAGCTGGTAGAAGACGTAGGCTTGGAGGGAGGCTATTTGGAGAAAGTCGGCTAGGCGGCCTATGAAGAGGACTAGGAGTTGGTCTTTTCTGGGGAGTGACATCCATGACACTGGACCTTTTTGGACAGGTTTTTCTGTCATTGGGATCCTCTGTTCAATATCTTCATTGTCGATGCCGTTGACTTGGATACTGGGGATGTCCGAATTCCGGCGCTCATGGCGAGAGCGCCATCTGTGGTGGCCTCTAGGCTGACCGATACCGGGTTCATTGCTTAATATACCAGGAGGCATAATAGCTAAGCTTCGGGGTATAAACATGTATAAAAAAAGAAAAAAGGAGATGTATAGGTTCTCTTTGAAAGAACAGGTGATGAGCGTAAAGGTAGTCCAAGAGGACACGAATAGCAGTGCGGCTGAACCAGCAGACGAGAAAAGAACCGGTATTGAAACCAGACACGATAAACAAAAGAAACAGGGATAGATAAACAGAATGAAGGAAAAAGGTTCTAGCTAGGGGAGTATTAAGCGGAATAAGAAGGAGAACATGCAGAAAGGTGGACAGCTTTTAGGTGATGAGGGGGTGTGAAAGCAGCCAGCCAGGCCGCGTGGCTAGAGAGGGTGAACGAATTTTTGTCTTTAAGGGAGCGACAGAAAAGAGAGAAAAAGAAAAGTGCCGAGGTTACGCGGTCGAGGATATGATTGTTTTACTCGGTAGGACATTGATGTTTAGTTTCAAGGTGGACGACGACGACGACGCTGCTTAGCAAGAGAAGGAACAATACAACGCACGACAAAATGAATATCTAATGGCTTGTGCTTTGGTGAGAAAAAAACTCGCCTCACTCCACGCAATCCAGGAACCACTTTTCAAGACTGACAGGGGAAGACACATAACAGCTCAAAGCTCCTGGATCCTGGATTTGTTTCTCATCGGGGGAGTGGGAGGTTTGAATCCACGCCACGACGAGATGAGGCGTGTTTCAACACACACTATTCAATAGCTCGTTCGATGACATGAAATCTCCTTCAAGATGATGAACATGTATTGGGAAACGACGGATATACCGGTGTTTGATGGAATGGAATGGATATAGCTTCGTCTGCCCACGCGTCAATCCCGGCTCCGAGATGCCCAGTCGAGTGATGGACGGGCCCCTTGGCCGCTAAATTAGCGCCCTCCACTGTATCCCGGGTGCTGGGCGCATGTCCTTACAGGGGGTGGGGTGTACACCACGGCAGCCACGCCATCCAGCTCCATCAAATTGTTGGTCTCGAGCAGACAGAAGCTGATATGGTACCAATGGGGATTGCAGATGTAGTGATAAAAATACATTGTGCTATTATTGAATCAAGAGCTTGGATCGGATCAGTGCTGACAGCAGAAACCACCAAAAAAAGTAGTATCCTGCGCAATAACAAAGATCTTCAAACCCCTTCTTCAAAACACACAAGGAGAGCATCTCTCCGTGGATATTCATCCCACCATTGAACGTCTTCAAGCACGCTATACCCGCTACATAAAGCGGAACATCGCTTATGCCAAGAGCAATTTGTCCCGGCTTGTCGCTCGCTCGGCTGGTCGGGGATCGGAGCGAATTCCCCCCTTGTCCTGAGACGGGTCTCAAGTTGATCACCATATACAGGCTCAAGGTTAAGGTGAGAGAATCCCTTTAATTACTAGGGACGCGAACCATTTGCCAAACTAATCTTCCTTTTTTTCCTTCTAGCCAATATCGTCTTATTCAAGCTTTGATGTTTGTGGCGTACAAAAGCTGACTTACATCCTCTCCCACAACCCGCCAAGGCTGAGTCGGCACACGCATTTCTACGCGCGGCAGAAGTGAAATCTAGGCCGCGTAGTTATAATCAATAGATTGAGTTTCTGCCATGATTAGCGCCGTCGATCCAACGATTCATCCTCAAAGAGACGAGACGGATTGCAAAGTGTTTCACCCCGTGCACGTCATCCCGTTTACATAGTAACGACCAATGTAACGCTCAACAAATATTTCCGTCGCCGTGTCTCAGATCTAGGTCGAGACACCACGCTGTTGACATTTGTCCGGAGGTGGATGTCATGATACGTGGTTTGTGCAAGGCAAACAGTGTTCTAAACGTACAACTTATTCAGGAACCATCTAAATACCGATCTGGTTTTTGTGTGTTCCAGGGACAGCTGTGGCTTGCTGCACCTCAAGGATAGGATCCCTCCGGTTGTAACTTGGGCGGTTACATGAGATGCTGTGACGATGCATAGCTGGTACATTTACATTCCCCTGCTCTAGACGCGCGTAATCCTCCCACTTATCCGCGGTTCTCAAAGTCGCAGGGAGAATTGTTGGTTGATGTTGATGGGAGCTCGGGATGTGGATTAGAGGGGCCGATGGTCCGGGCCTCCGACATCCGGCACTGTTTGGATATCGGTGCCGTATCTGCCGCCGGGACCTGTTTGTGCCATGTTGCTTCTGTCTGTGTGCGTGTCCCTGATCAGAGCGTTCTGGATGGTTAAGCTGCAGACTTGTTCTATGAAAACAATATTATGTACTGCTTGACACAAGATGGTGGTTGGTCTTGCAGTGACCATCTGGGACTTCTAGCCAGATGATGCCCGGCATGCAAGATCAAACACTACCTACCTAAGCGGCTGATATGTGGCGTGAGATCAGACTTTACCTCTTCTCTAGCTGAAAAAGCACTCGACAGACGTTTTGAATGGAGTTGGATGAATGTCTGGGCCGCGTAAGCTTCTTATTTAAGTGAATGTGGAGAAACAGAAGCATTTTTGATCCACATTAGAAGTCTTCTAATGCGAGCACAAGCTTTGGCCGTGCTATCAATCGGAAGAGATGGACATTGTGTGTGTTACTCGGGTAAGGAGGCTGAAAGGGAAAGAATCCGCGCTTTTTTCCCCTGAGAGGAACTGCAAGGTACGGTTCTTTTCATGGGACAGGGAAGATGGTGAGTTGAGTCGGACAATTTGGATGCCTTGGCTGCAGGGTGTGAGGAGACACGGTCTTTTGCAGAGGATGGTTTACTGCAGGAACACTGAAGGGAGCAAGATGTTGCTGACTTGGAGTGGCCACTGACTTGAATGTCGAACATGATTGCATCCGTCTCGAGACCCATCATGTCTTCAAACTGAAGTTATCGACTTCAAGACCAGATGCTCTTGCCCTCACAATGTCTCCCCCCCTCTACATGGGTCCCTCGCTACAGCCCCACAAGAGCCAGGAGCCTCAGGAAGGGTGTGTCATTAGTAGACGACTCACTTACAACGGTTCCCCACGGTCCGTCTCCGTCTGGTTCCTTCTCCTGAAGAAAATCATCCATGATGGGATCGATCAACAAGAAGACGACGACGACGACGACGAGGCAAGGGCCCAGAGAGAGGTTGGTTCGGGGTCTCTGAATTATGGGGACCCCGTTGGTCATTGTACACGCACGACTTAGGAGGGATGTGGGAGTTCATTTGTGTATCTGGTGGCATTACATGGTCACTGGGATGAAAGCTGTAAAAGACCATTGTCCTCTTTGTTTCGTCTTGTTCTTTTATACTCAACTTGTTTCCATCATCATCCTCTTGGCAGAATCACCTCTCTCGATCGCTTCACCTACAATCCTTCCTGTTTAGCATCTCCGTTATCCCTATTGATACCCTTTTTTCTCAACCGTCACAATGGCATACTCTTCCAAGTTCACCCCTCGTCCTGTCACCGACATCTTTACAAGTGACACCTGCATCAACCGTCGAACCTGCACCCGCTCGGTGCCCATGAAGGTTCTCATCCTCGGTGTTGGACGCACCGGCACAGCTTGTACGTTTTTATCTCTCAACTTTTCTAGCTACAGCTAACACTCCCAGCCATGCGCGCTGCTATGAAGCAACTCGGCTACGTCGACACATACCACATGATGAACTGCTCCATCGAAAACCCCCCCGACGCACTCATGTGGATGGACGCCCTCTGCGCAAAGTACGACAAGCAAGGCGAACCCTTCACCCGAAAGGACTGGGACCAACTCCTAGGCGGCGCCCAAGCCGTCTGCGACTGGCCCGCCATCGCCTTCGCAAAGGAGCTCATCGAAGCCTACCCCGAGGCAAAGGTCGTCCTCACCAACCGCGACGTCGACTCTTGGCACGCCTCCACCATGAGGACCGTCTACTGGCGTGTCACCGATCACGAGCTTCGATGGCTTTCACACTTTGACTGGGCTGCTTCCATGTATTATCCCATGCTCCGCAAGTTCTTTGATACCTTTTTTGAGGGAGACTTTCCCAACCGCGGCAAGGACGTTTTCCGTCGACACTACGCAGAGGTTCGCAGCCTCGTTCCCAAGGAGAATCTTCTCGAGTACAAGATTACCGATGGGTGGGAGCCTCTTTGCGAGTTCCTTGGTCAGCCTGTGCCCAAGGGATGCGAGTTTCCTCGCGTCAACGATAACTCGGACTTTGTTTCTCGCTCGCGCCGCAGGAACCGTCATCAGATGTACAATGTCGCCCTGCGATATGTCTGCACGACTACTCTGGCTGTCATGATGATCTATGCTGTTGCGCACATGCTGTCCATGATCTAATCGGTCGAGGTGTGAGCGTCGTCGGTGCTTTAACGAGGGCATCGTCGGTGCGTGCGTGTACGATGAACCAACAGAGGATAGAGTCCTAGAGTAAGAGGGTCCGTTGGTGGGGATCTCTCGGAGGCATTGTATGATTGCCAGACGCCACTAGAAGTGGTGCCATCCAGTTTGCTGCTAGAGCAAAGAGGTGACGCAAGTTGCCAAGATGAGGTGCTGCGCGCTAAGTCTAGTGTTGAGGCTCATAGTCAGGTTTAATTCGTCTTCTAACCTGGTTGGGTGCTGGCCAAAAAAAGCAGGACTTGGAGGAAGAGTGATAGAAAGGTTTCATCTCTTGTTTTGTCCTAATGGATTGGAGTTGCCGGCGTATGTTTATAGATAGGTTTCTAAATTCGATTCAATACTTTCTTCAGAGGGTCAAGTGAACCGTCTTGTGCTGTGCTGTGATGCCCACGGTCACTCGGGACATGAGAGAGAAGCATGGCTTAAACTGACGAGCCTCGTAAAAATATCACAGATTTCGCCTTGAGATATGTTTCCATCATCTTCTAGACGAGTTTCGGAAGCACGACAGCCTGACATACTCGTCCTTCGTCGATGGCTGATGTGAGGTCTCACGGCCAAGCTTCTCCAGCACGGAACCTGACAATAAGGCTACGTCTTGAGTTTGTATCGACGAGAGAACGCATACACAGAGAACACTCCAATTTTTAAATTCTTTCCCATACACCAGAGAAAACGACTCAAAGGTAGCCCAAGGTCCGAGTAGTTACAGCCGAATGAATGACAGCCAAGCCCTCTGCCGTCCGAATAACCTCAAAACATCCCCAACCAATCCCACAACACCGTATCTACACGCCCCCCTCCCTGGCACACTCAATCAGCCCTACGAACCTACCCCAGAGGCCAAGACAAGCTTCGTGGATACGATCTCGGGCTTGGTAGGATATTCTGCTGCCTGAAATGGATCAGCCCCGTCACGTCATTTGAGGACGAGTGACGCAAGTGTAGGGGTTCAAGAGCGGTCGGTTTAAGGGTAGCAGATGGCTAAATGGTTGTATTGGCCTTCTTTTCGTTCAGGTCCATGCGCTCTTACTTGAAGACTATGGTGTTCTGGTCAGGTCTTGGTTTGCAGAGACTCAGACTTGTCTCTCTAAAGCTCAAGACCTCATCAGAGATGAGCTACAATACGCTTAACCCCCATTTCCAGTATATCCCACACTCCATTCCTTATTCGTACGCGAAGCCATGTTGCCAATCTGTAAACTCGTCACGGCTGTGATCAGTGTTGTTGGCCTTCTTTTCACGTCTGCCATTCCACCAAGACCCAGCCAGAAAGGATGCTGCTTCTCGTTTTTGCCCAGATGCCCCGAAACTCTGGCCCCCTGTATATTCGTAGAGTTTTCGCTTCGTTTCATAGCCGAATCTAGACTCTATATGTGTCGGCTTTAAATGTCGGTGACTCCGTTCAGTTCCATCGCTCATCCCCCCTTTTGCCAAATCGTTTCTCTCTCTTGCATAGAGATTCTCTTTGTCATTGAAAACCTCATGGGCTGAAGCACTTGGCCCTTTCGCTGTTTGTTGAGGAGTAATCGCCGAGTTCCAGTTCGCCGTGTTCAGAGATTCAGGTGAATCCACGGCCAAATGCCTTGCTGGTTTCCTTACCTGACAACAGCACCCAACTCAAACAACTTGATGATTTGTTGAAATCAGATTGCCCTGATTCTGCCTAGTCTTTCACGGACATGCCCGCGAATAGCTGCAGCTTTGCGACGGATGGGACGTACTAAGCTGATGCAGTATTCATCTCACCTTGACCAATGCGGCATACCCACTTCAACTGCAAGAAGCCGTAAATCTCACCAGAGAAAACAGGCAAGAACAAAAGAGGTCTTTTGTCGAGGCATCGCCTCTTCTTATACGTGCCACAAACGCGGCGGAGTCGACGAGATCCGTGCCTTTTACCCCCAGCAAGCGACATGCAAGAATACGAGGTATCCAATCAATGGCTAATACATCTCTGTTTGGCTGTTCCGTAATTAGCTCCGCATTTTGATGTTCTAGAACTGGCTTTGATTCGTCTTGGCGTATGTTTGAGATGTGCGTTTAGATGGAAGCGTGAACCTTGTATTATTTTCGCAACTATGCGTGAATTGCATGGTTGTGGGATGGAGAGAACTTAAACATGCATAACAAGTGTACCTTTATCAAAGTAGTCTTAAGACTTTATCCGGGAACATTGACCCCATTGTCTTCATAACCTAGATATTCGCTACTATCGCTTCCCAGCTGACTTCGAGACAGTCGATTACCTCTGTGAACCGTGGGAGCAACGACCATTTGGGAATCCCACGTTACAAAAGAGCTCAATCTCATCCGGAGTCAATGCTCAGCCACATAATAGTTATCAGATCAGGCCGGTAGGGCTAGATCTTTGTTCAACATCCGACCTGCCAAGAATCCCCAGCCTTCCCCAAGCCTCAGACATGTCTATTCACATTGGGGTTTCAAGATCTCCCCAGAATAAGATATGTTGCTCCAGTCTAAGCCTTGCTCTTCTTGTTACACTCGTGATAGGGACGTGCAACTCCAAACTGTTGCAATGCCGCTTATCAAGTATCGGCTGTCAGCCAAGGATACACCAACTTCGCATCGTCAACGCTCAAGAACAACCGAATGTTTGCTCTGTCCCTAAGCTGGCGCAGCAGACTGACAATGACCCCACGGCTTTCAGCAGGAAACTAAACCCCAGCTGGCCATTGCCTCTGCACGTTTCCGAGACAAACCTCATGATGAGAAGAGGTCTCTATCAATCAAGCTGTGGCTGTGCCATCAACACAGCAAAAGACATCGTCCTTTAGAAAGACTCAAGAATCGCCACATCTGTGCTTGTGCTTCTCCATCAAATCCTCCCCCATCCACAATGGCTGATATCGTACTCGGAACCGTCGGCGTCATCCCCGTCATAGGGGCAGCCATCGCAACGTACCGACAGCTTGACTCGCGCCTCAAGGTGTTCAACAACCATTCCGAGGCCCTTGACCGTATGGCCAAGAGTCTTGATCGCAACTACACCATGTTTCAGCTTGAGTTTTACCAGCTGCTACGGTTCGCCTTCTCAGATAGGACTATACAGCGGATGAAGACGGATCAGGGTTGCAAGGAGTGGAAGGAGTGTGAAGTGTACGAGGCACGGATGCGGAGGGGACTTGGAGGCAGCTACAAGTCTTGCAAGATCTTGGTGGACGACATCGCTACTGCCCTGAACAGCTTCGCCGAGAAGCTAAACACGTGCGTAACGGGCGAAGAGGAAGATGTGAGTATCACCTAAACCTGTTCGAGTCCAGCAGCTGACACTTGTGCGACAGCAACAACCCAACAAGGGAAGCGAGACAATGACCAAGTTCCTGCTACGCTGCCGAGTTACGTTGCTCGCTCCAGCGCTCGAGAGCATCAACAGCCGACTCCGTGAGCTTCTTCAGGACTTGACGTCTCTGCGGGAGAAGATGGAGGCGCTTAGTAGAGCTCATCCGTCGGGTGGTGCTCTGCGGTTGCTTTCGTGGGTTGTTGCTGAGAGGTTTGATCGAAGTGCTGAGAAGAGCGAGAGCACGGCAGCTTGAGCAAGACTCTGCAGAGGGAGAGTTCTCTAACCTCATTCTTTATCCAATCCTCTGGGTACGGAATGAGGTTGGATAACTATTTAATCATGACCCCCTCTTGAATGGCTCTAATTTGCAAGGAGCTATGGTCGTGCAGAGGACAATGCAGGGGACCGAGAGTGTCGGAGAGCATGCCGACTTGGGTAATACACGGAGATTCACAGGGGGGAGGCGTCAACTTCGTATTTATTGCTAAGAGGGTTAGAAATAGTCGTCAGGCGTTTAATTGTATTGCAGAAGTCAATCAAGTATCAACCCACGTGAGAAGCAACTTTCGAGAGCCAAGTCAGACTGCATGCCACCAACAGGAAACTAAAACTCGTGTGGCTGGGCGGGCGGCCGATGGAATCTCTTGGCGGACGCGAGAGGCATTATTTTTCGAACCAAGAGATGACAGGGGCTTTTCCTCATGTTTCAAGAATAGAAGCCAAGTGAGAAAAAAAGTGGCGCTTTTGAGTTGGTTCGTCAACGTTGGTTCGTCAACGTTGGTTCGTCAACGTTGGTTCGTCAAAGACCGTTACACCATCTGCGGGGACATGGGATTATTTTCTTTTCTTGGGTACGTACGTGCTTGTGCTTGGTAACTGTTGTTGGTGATGGACTTAACGGACGGTTGGAAAGGATTCATCCGTTCTCCGAAGGGGATATGTTCAGATGAGATAGGGGGTTCTCACCACGTTTTGTCTTGATTCCAAAGGATTGCTGACATTTACATCTCAGGGCAACGACCGGAATGCTCACTATCCGTCTCAGAATTTGTCTTCTTGTCTCTGGCGTGATAACAACAAACCCCTGTAGCTTCTCCTCCCCCTCCCCGCGGGATCAGGGCTGAGCAAAGGAGGCTGTACAGCTTTCTAAGGTTAAAATCGAGGGTACGATCTGCGTCCCGGTGACGGGTACCTGTCTCGGATATGACGAGCACTCTTGGAGAAATGTACTAGATACAGGTACGCTAAAGGAGGCTGATTTTACGCGCCAGTGTGGGCCAATCGATGAGATGAAGAGAGTCCCATCACGGGGGAGAGCATGAGTGGCAGGGTTTTGATTCCCGCCGTAGTGTTTCTAACAGAGGAAACTTGTCCGTCTCGTATTATTCCAGTGTCACTCTCGCGTACCCCTCGCTACGCCTCGTAATTCTCACCCGTCGACCCCGTATCCCTCCCCTAATGCATCATCTATAAACAAAGTGAGAGTGAGCCCGTTGCGGCCCCCAAAAATAATGTAAGACCAGGGTTCTCAATGGCCTGACAGGGCTAAGACGCGCGCCTTTTAGGCTTGCTTACTACCCGAGAAATCAAAAGGGAGGACGACCGCCTGCTGCCGTGTCAGCCTTCTCCCCTCACGTCAGGAATACATACCTACCTTTTGTCGAGTCTTACGGTCGGGGAGAGAAACGATAAAACCGAGTATACGCACGAAACGTCAACTTCGAATACCCTCGAAGCTTAGGGTCAAAGATGCGTTCGATATTACTTTCTGGCTTGCTGCTGGCCGCGTCAGCCGTCAGAGTCTTGGGCGTCGACACCTTGTTTACTCATCCGGGCACCTACGATGAAGGCGACGAGCCAGCCAACAATCCCGTCTATGAAGAGGGCGACACCATCATTATCAATTGGGTTACGGACCTAAAGCAGATCACCGTCTACGTCTTCCAGCGTAACCCAAGCGACTTTGACGGGACGACGCAGCTAGGAGAATACGTCCGAGGTAGGATATTACAGCAATCAGCAAACAGTAACACAAGTACTCACAAAGGGTAGAAAATGTAACGAGCAAGAGTACTTTCTGGAAAGTCAGCCTCGGCGAGGACTCATTCAACCGTACCGTCCCCAAGGGCGAAATGCCAGTCCTCTACTTTGCTCTCTACAACCCCTCAGACGACGCCGTAAAGATCATCAAGTCGCAAGACTTCAACATCTCCCTCTCCGACGCCGCCGAATCATCCTCCACCACGACAAAAGGCACCGCAGCCTCGACCATCGCCGACGGACCCGCCAAGACGGGCTCCGAAGCTGACGACGACGACGGACTGTCCGCCGGTGCAGGCGCGGGTATCGCTGTCGGTGCGACGCTTGGTGTTTTGGCACTCGCTGGAATAGGATTCTTCTTCTGGAGGAGAATGAGGAGACCTGAACCGCAGTATCAACAACCACAGCAGTATCAGCAGTATCAACAATACAATGTCCCACCGACAGACCCCAACAAACCTCAGCAACCGACCGAGTTGGTTGGTCATTACCATCCTCAACAACAACAGCAGCAACAGGCACACATCTACGAGGCGCCTTAATCTATATAAGATCGTCTGCAGGAGTAATGGGTAGAATGGTTTTATTGGAAAATAAGGGAGGTTTGGGGATACCCGGAGCAAAAACCAAGGTATTTTATTTATTTTCTTGTGTATTTTATCTTTTTCTGTATTAGAGCGTGCGTATGCATTTAGGCCCGATGAGGCTATTCCCATACAATCAAATTTAGCAAAACCCCTTGCCTCTCATTCTGATATATCCGTGAACCGTCGGAATAACGGCTTTTGGTCCTCGGGGCTTCCCGTTGATAGACAGTGGCGAAAACTGTTTTGAGGGTGAAGGAGTCGCGTGAGCTTCTACGCTAGACAGGAACTATTCCTTCAGCCACGACTGCACGAGATGGTTGTTACCATTGGAGGAAGGAAAGTTGATTCGCGACGGGATCAACCGAAGAGACAAGGGAAAATCAAGGGTCTAATTCACGGGAATAGCTTGCTTGTGTATATGTCCAAGGGTCCTAACCATTGAAGCTATGACATGTCAAATCTTGAGGGTCTAAGTTGCATATCGGAGTTGACGATGAACAGATAGATATATGGTCCTTGCACGATTCTATACCTTTGACCTGCCCAATCTAGATACTCCCCTTCAGGGGATCCTCACGGCTTCTTTATCCGTGTCTCATTACAATTTTCCCCATCCTTTAGTACTTCTAGAACGTTTAAACTTTTGCCAACCAAACTCCACCACGCCATGATCAAAAACAGCAACCATGTCCGCTACCATCGCGTTACTCCATCTCTGACGGACCGATAGACCCTGGAAGAATACGCAATTGCACCATAGCCTCTAGCAATTGCGATGATAATATGAATACGAGCAGCCCCGAGAATATATCAACGCGGCCTCTGCTCTCGAGTTTGTCTCTGCAGGGACGAGGACGACGACGACAGCGATACGGAACCATGACTGCCTTTTTTAAACCGAGTTCAGAGACAGAAGTCTCTCCGGAGCCGGTACTCAACGATGCGAACGCAGATCTCGTCACAGCGACAGAAGAGAAAAGTCTACACCGCGGTCTCGCGGAGCGGCATCTTTCAATGCTTGGCATCGCCGGCGCAATCGGGACGGGCCTATTTCTCGGCCTTGGCGGATCGGTGCAAACGGGAGGTCCCCTCGGTGCGCTCCTCGGCTACGCGACAGTCGGCCTAGTCGTTTGCGCCGTTCAATTCGCCCTCGGAGAAGTTGCTGCTCTACTCCCAGTGACGGGTGCGTTTGTTCGACATGCAGAGTTTCTGGTTGATCCAGCTTGGGGATTCGCCATCGGTTGGAATCTCGTTTACGGAAATGTTCTTTCTGTTCCTTCTGAGATTACGGCTATTTGTGTTTTGTTCGAGTTTTGGACTGATATCAATCCCTCCGTCTTTATCATCATCTTCATCGTCTTGACAGCAGCAGTCGGTCTAGCCTTTATCCGTGTCTTTGGAGAAGTAGAATTCTGGTTCGCCCTTCTCAAGATTCTTCTCGTCGTCTTTCTCATCATCTTGGGTCTGGTCATCAACCTCGGAGGAGTACCGGGGACACCTCGAATCGGCTTCAGGTACTGGAAGGATCCTGGTCCGTTTGTCGAGCACATCGCCACGGGGAACTGGGGCAAGTTTCTTGGATACTGGTCTGTCATGACCAGTGCCGTCTTTTCTTTTGCGGGTGTTGAGTCTATCGCTATGGCTGCTGCCGAGACGAGAAACCCTGCAAAGGCCATCCCCAAGGCTTGCAAGAATGTCTTTATCAGGATCATTATCTTTTACATTCTGGCCATTCTCATCGTCGGTATGCTGGTTCCGAGCAACGATGAACGCCTCAACGACTCTTCTGGATCAGCAGCTCAAAGTCCCTTCGTTATCGCCGCTTCTGCAGCTGGTATCCCCGCCATCCCATCCGTCGTCAACGCCGTTGTCATCACCTCAGCCTGGTCAGCATCGAATCAGAGTCTTCTCGCCGGTACTCGTGTCTTGTACGGTCTTGCCCTGAAGCGTCAGGCACCTCAGATCTTTCTCCGGACGACTTCGTGGGGTACTCCCTACGTGTGTGTGCTCTTCTTCACCGCATTCATGTTTCTCAGCTTCATGAGTCTCTCGAATGGAGCCATGACTGTCTTTTGGTGGCTTGTCGATCTTACTGCTGCTGGAGTTCTTGTCTCTTGGTCGGCCATCCTCCTGAACCATATCAGACTACGACTCGCCATGAAGAAGCAGGGTATTCCGATTACCAGTCTCCCTTGGCACAACTCGTGGACTCGTAAGTTCTTGCTATCCAGATACTCAAAGCCTTGGCTCTAACATCAGCAGTCTATTCCTCCATTATTGGTCTCTGCATGTGCTTGATCATCCTATTCACCGGAGGTTTCTCAGTCTTTACAAAGGGCAACTGGGATCCTGTTGGCTTTGTATCATCCTACTTGTGAGTGTCACATATCATCTCATATCAAAGACCCTATTGCTAACAACCTGGCAGAGATATCCCGCTCGTCATAGCTGCATACCTCATCTGGAAGTTTGTCAAGAAGACAAAGATTGTGTCATTATCTGAGATACCCCTTCAAGACGCGATTAAAAAGTCGGAACAGGATAGGGCCGCCGAGGTATAGACCTGGCCATGAGATGTCATTCATAGAGTAGAGCATTGTTGCAATGAATTAGAAGTTCAAATCATTTCTCAGTACCAGCCCGCTTCCTACAGCACAGATAGGAAGTAGCAGTGCCTCTCCATCGTCTCAACTCCAGCCACCAGTAGCTCAACCACACGACTGTTCCACTTGAACAGGCAAACATGCAGTTCACTCAGCTCATTCGAATACTCTACATAAGCGAAGATGGATGGATGGCTATTGAGAAGCCTTCTTGGCCAAAGATGGGCGCCCCTTAGACATGTAGGAGTGATGTGAGCTCAAAGTATCAAGGCTTCATTTGGGCGGGATATGTATGCCAATCTGTCCCTGGGCTATTCGTTCAAGCCATAGAAGTTGACCCATAAAGTTTAAAGGCTATAGAGGCTCGACATCAATTCTGTTAGGTCAGCGTTTGTTTCCCATTGTTCCCAGACGCATACGATTGCTTCAAGTAGACCGAGCAGAGAGGAAGATAGCCCACGCCTCTGTTTTGCATTTCCAAATACCTAGTTTCTAATGTTCCTGAACTAGCACTCATTTTGAAACGAAACCTGCCGTCGCCTTGGCTAACTCATAGTCAACGCGACAACTTCATACTTAACTTAGCCCTTTCATACCTACTCAACTCAAGTCTCTAATACTCAACTTAAGCCGATTCATACTCGACTTGGCCAACTCATCGTCAAAAACAGTGTCACATTGTCCCAGGTTGTTGGCATTCTACGTTTAAGCCAAGTTGACCTTGCATTGGGTCAGCCTAGGCAAAGTGCTGTAACATGAACAAAAACACCCAGGAGCACTCGTCACTTGTTGCCCCTCAACTGGGAGGTCAGAACTCATCCAAATCTGCGATACACTGACATATCATAAACCTCATTCTTTATACAGCTCGAATCATACTGTAATATTAGTACACGTTCAAAGGTTGTTATATCAGCCCTCGTATTGTCTGAGCCATGTTTCTCGGCCGGCGGTTGAGGACTCTTCTGGGCACGTTAAAACCGCGTATCATAGTCTCAAGAAGAGTTCCAAACAGCTATAATGATTTGATGGAGAGCCACGCAACTTCGATATGTCACGACGCGAAGGCATCTTGACATTGAGATTCCCTTTGGCAGCCAACACTATCATCAACTACAACAACTAAACACTCACGTCAACCGACACCAGATGGTTGTCAAATACTGCAGTCACATGAGAACTAGGCACCCATTCATTTGAGAAACCTCCCTTTCTAACCCGTAGAGGTGCCTCGGCTTGGTTCAACTTGTCAAACTCTACCCGCTTGTCGAGGTCGGTTGTCATCAACAAAGCCAAACTCATAGAGGGTTCCCCCCTCTCCGATGAACAAAGGGGCATCTTCAATCTCGTGCCTCTAGGCTTCAGTTTTTTAGTGAGATCTTGGTCAGAAGATTCCCCATGGTCACTATCCTTGGCCAGGAGTTTTCCCCTAGAATAGAGAGTTCGTGAGATCTCAGATAGAAGATGCCCCCTTGAACACCATCCTCAAGAGGATACTACGTAGCATGTCCCCTGAGCACAACATTCATAACACACGAAGCAACAACAACACGGAGACTCCCGATCAATCCAACAAACACACAAGTCTTCTAAGTTCAGAAACACCTTCGATCAAACTTCCCAAAGGTCCCTTCACTCCACGAGAGTCAAACCTCAGCTGAAAGCCAAACACATGGCATCCATCACGGCAGTTCACCAAGGTTACAACGTCTCCATCTCTAACCATAACCTTCATCTCTCTTCAAAACATATGCTACGTCGCATTGCCATCAGCTCGGAAATGCTGACCCGGTATCTCGGTCCTGGGAGCAACACCCTCAAATGTCTAGTCCAGCCACCAAAAGATAATCTTCAGCTTTGTAATTTGAACATTCTCGGAAATAATCATCCATGAAACAACAAACAAAGAAAGAAGGACATGACTAGCTAGAGGTTCAAGCTTGATGCTGTAATGACGCTCCCAATACTTCAAACG
>JABEEN010000562.1:0-51945 GCA_013363205.1 Fusarium tuaranense | reverse complement strand
CTTTGGTCTATAAGCGGTTTTTACCCTTGAGTCACTTGTGACCTTGGGAAAACTGGGGAGAGGAGGCTTGCCGACGAATGGGGACCCCAGACCACGCCTTTAGGCAGATTTATCTGCCATTGGCTGGCACCCGTCAAATAGCGTAGCGGAGGGAACGTATGGACTGGAGCGGAGGGGTGCTAACGGAACGGTTGACAGTGGTCAATGGAGTGGAGGCAGTGGGATGTCAGGGACCCACTTACGGCTGTACCGAGAGGTACGCCGGTTTGGAGTCGACGGTGCACAGAGGAGACTACTTAAGGCGCAGGGCGCCCATATCGCTCCGCGAGCAAAGGAGAACTGGTTTCTTCCTTCTTCACTCTTTCAACCTTGAAAGGTGATCCTGATTGAGACAGGAGTCGAGACACTCAACACTACGCATAGTGGGAGACGAACGGAGAATAGTGAGTCCCTTTTTTTCAGATCGAGAGATCATCTATGTGCAGGTTGCACATCAATTCATTTTCCTACCCTCAAACAGGAGCGGGACGCGACTGGTGATCGAGACGACGGGAGGAGTCGAGTTTTTGGTTTTGGTTTTCCGTGAGGAACAACGCAAGACCGAGTCTGGTTCTATTATGGCAGAGCCATCATTAGTTACCCTAGAAGGGTCACGACGGGGAGGAGTGCATCTGATACAGCGCAGGGAGCTGTTACTGCTATCGCGTGATGCGATGGATGTCGTGGAGCGACGTGGAGATGATTTCTTGACGCTGGTCAAGGATGCAAGGGTGCATCTAGAGGGTTACGGTGAGAACTTTCTGATGCCGGAGGCTTTGCAGAGTGGGCGATGCTATATGGAGACATTGTTTGAACGGCTTAGTGAGACGTTCGATGTTGAATTGTTTCGATTTTCTGTGGAACAGATGGAGGTAGAAGCTCATGAGCTTGGTGCACTGTTGCGCTATGTTGCTGTGAAGCTGGATAGACCCCTTTGGGTGAGGATGTTGGGGGAACATCCTTATTGGAGAGGAACGGAGGTGACGATGAAGAGTGGTCAAGTCAAGAAGGTGAAACTACCAGAGGAGTTGTTTGACTTTTTATGTTTGAGTCGGGAGAACGACGAGTTAGAGGCTCTCCAGTTTTTTTTTATTTCGTATTATTTGTTTTCGATCGTAGATGGTGTCGTTACGGCACGGAAAAGGCCTAAGAGGGCCTGGTGGGATATTCGTAGAATGTTGCAAGATGTTTACAAGGTGGAGAAGTGTCATTTGCTTTATTTATGGAGACGGAGAGAGGAGTCGTACGAGACGGCGATAACCTCATTTCTTTTATCTTGTGGGGTCACAAGACAGAGTATTTTTAATATGGCTGTTATGTCTCCTGGTCAAGTAGCTTTGCGGTACTGGAAATGAATTGATATTTAATTTAATGCATGATGTGATTGAGCGAGCATAATAAGTGGTAGTCGCGAGCCAAAACCAATACAAGAGCTCAGAATGGTGAGCGACGTGATGTAGTATGATGCGAGCATTTAATTGTTGATCGTGAATGTACCCCAACATGAGTCCCGGGGAGGAGGAGGGACGACGACCCGGGATTGTCAATTGTAGTTACACCTCCGGAGGACCGGAGTACGTAGTCCTTTAAAATACCGAGCGTCAGCGAGGTGCGGAGCAGAGGGTGACGATAGGAACCCGTTGCGAGGTTATGAGAACATCGCCCAGATGCTTTCTCTATTCTTACCCAATACGTAGTTGGTGATGCCCTCATCGTAGACACCGAATGGAATGCAGGTGGAGAGTGCGTGGCACGAGGTGATGACACGGGAGTGGCATGGTGGGGAGGCAGTACGCCGACCGTGGGACACGAGGGGGAGACTGGGTCGACCCCGACAACACGACCAGAAATCTTGGATTTCGTTTTGTATGGGATCATTCCTGGAATGAGTCCTTTTTTGACATTTCAGGACTGGAATGGAGGTAGCAGTTGTTAGTGCCGTAGGCACATTACCTAGCTTATAGACTAGCGGGAGGTACTTGCCGCCAGGCAAACCGGGAGCCCTAACTTTGGTAGTGTAAGCGGTTTTGGGGACAGCTTGCTGGGGGACCCCAAGAGCCCTTCCTGACGACAGTCGGTTGGGCGGAACACGTCTTTGAGTCACCGGCTCAGGTGACCATTGACTGTAACCCGTTTTTTAAGGCAGCGAGGGAGGGACGACCATAGCGGACGGGTGATAGGGTAGTGAGCAGCGTTAGCGTGGGGAACGGACGAATTGGGGTTGAAGGGGCCCCCAATAGGTCGAGTGAGAGTGCACGAGCGAATCACGTAGTGAACGACCGTTTGTGGATACACCGCAGCAGGGCGAGGAGTATAAAGGGACAGCGTCCCCCCGACCAGAGGTCCTGAGTATTTCCTCGAAATCTCTTCCTTTATTTTTTGTTCGAGCTAGACAGCGAGTCACCGGCAGGTGTTGCTTTTGCACTGGATGGTGCAAGTGCACTACGAGTCAATCGACAGATGGATTACGAACAGAGGTGAGTACTCGTTTTACGTGCTGGTCACGTCTGGAGCAGGGCGACAGCATGCTAATGACCGGTAGGAATTGTTTGATCGAACGGGCAGTGAGATGGCGACGGTAGGAGATCCTGTCTGAGTGCGTGGGCGCGCGAGTTTTCTTTTTTTGGTAGCCCGAGTAGAGGGCGGTTTCTTTCGAGAGAAAGTGTCTAGTGTTATGGTGATGGCAGGTGGACATCACTCTTCTTCTGGGCCCGATCGTGGAGACGGAGGGGCTGAGTGAGCCGGGATGGCGAATTGGTTTGTCAAAACACCACAGAGTGGTCGTGCCGGTAGGCTGACGCACATGGCGATGGAGTCATTCGTTCTTATTTGATCCAGGGACGGTAAGTAGCCTGGTATGCGGATTGCATTGGCCCTAGGCCATCATGATCATGGACTGATCTGTTTTTTTTTTACTGTATAGTGTGTAGATTTGCGGCAAGCAAATGATTTGTTTTTTGTTTGTTCACTAGTTCAGGGAACAGTTGTTGACGTTGACGCGGGCGGAGACGGTTCATAAGCGACCGGAGGAGGGAGCAAGATGGTAAGTAGTTGGTGCGGATGCACTCCTTTCGCCGAGAGGGCGACTGGTACAGAGTAGTTGATCGAGCGATGGTGAGAGCGAGGGTTGTGTAGAGGGAGGGGGTTCCCGACCGTCTCACTTTAGACCACGCAGGAGGAGTTGGTCTCTGGTTATGATGTCAGTAGACAGCAAGTAGAGTAGATAGATATCACGGAGTCGTGATGATTGTAGTTCGTAGTAGACTTACCCAAACGAGAGTTGGGAATAGCTTCATGTGTGACTGTAACCTTTTGCGAGCCTCATTCCTAACATAATGGGGTACCACGCCCGGGAGTGTACCATAATGGATTTCGACGTTCTTTCCGGCTCCCTGTTTTGGCGCAACTTTGTGCTACCACTCGCCCACACCGTTGAACCCGTCAAACATGCGCTCTGCGCTCTTGGCGGTGCACATCGGAGGTTTGTGGCTGGTTATCAGGGAGACGCCACATCTTCGTCATTGGCGACTGAGTTTGAGTATGCCTCTATTCAGAAGTATAATCAGGCTATACTACATATGAAGCCTCTCATGGAGGATAACTCTGAGATCAACCTTCAGACTACTCTCATTTGCTGCGTCATCTTCATTTGCATCGAGAGTCTACATGGACGTTATACAGAAGCGATACGTCACCTCAAGGCTGGCTGCCAGCTTCTCAACTCTTTCCGGGCAGAGATGAAAGTCGGGGCTGTCCCATCCTCCCTGTTCCAACCCACGAATGGACAAGATCCTGAATACAGCTTGTTCGACCTCGTCACAGAAATGTTCTACCGACTCGGCCAAAATGTCGCCATCTACGTGGGAAGCGACACATTTCACGATCTCATCCTACCTTTCCGAGCCGGCCACATGGGGGACCCCAAAACACCTTTCTCCGACCTCGTCGAAGCAGCTTTCTACTTGGAGCGCGTCGATGAATACTACGACAAGACTTATATCGAGTTTGTGTCTGGTCCTCGGCCAATCAGGCCTCTAGAGACGTCGTGTATGGGCGTCACAGGGTGGGAGTTTGATTACCAGGCGGGAAAGGCCGCCCTGGACTCTTCGCGACGGGCATTTGGTGTGTGGGATGCCCGGTACGAACTCACCAAGCGCGAAGAGAGATATGCGAAACCGTCTGCGGAGGAGAGAAGCGCCTTTGCGTCTCTCGACATGCACCAGGCCGTCTGGCAGGCGCTGGTCAAGTTTGAGACGATTGAACAGGTGATTCCAAGGCATGATGGCGAAAAGATTCTAAAGAAGGCAGAGGTGCTTGTCGAGATTGAAAACCGAAGACCAACTCCTGTATTCGCTTTCAACGGCTACTTGATACCCCTCCTCTCTCTAGTATGCACATACTGCGAGGACGTCGACACCCAATTCAGGGCGATATCCTTGCTACGCACCGTCCGTCGGAGAGAAGGAATCTGGGATAGTCAGGAAGTTGCAAGTATCTACGAGACCATGATCATTGCTAGAAAGCAGAATATGGTGTCGTGGGAGAATTTGCCTTGGGGGATACCCCAGTTGGCGGCAGAGTTGTCGTCGTTGAATCTATCTGATAGCTGTGGTTCTACTCCGTCTAGTACGGGTAGTTCTTGTTGAAGTGGGATTGGTATGGAGTTTTAGGTAGCGAAAACTGAATAGGTTTGAATACATTTATGATGGGTACAATCGCTGTGTGAATTCATCTATGATAGGTTTCTCTTCGGGTCATCAACATTAAAGTATTGCCATCATCCCAATGGTAGCCACAAGCCAGGCCCAGTTGACCACGATGCCAACTGCTGCATTGGTTATGCCGCTGTCCTCTTCCTCTTCTGTTTTGTTCTCTGTCGTTCCTCCTGTATCCTCACTATGGTAAACCCCCGTCTCGTTCCCCTTGGTCTTGTAATCAAGAGCGCTAATACCGTCTGTAGACCCTGCGACACAGGACCCAGTTCCCCAGATAGCCTCTTTGGCCGCCTTCCAAATCGTGTGCGGATGATAGATATTTTCCACGGTGTAGTATAGGCGACAATCACTGGCCTGGTATTGAAACTGAAGAGGTAGATCGTCCTCTCCCTTTTGGTACGCGTTACGGAAGTTGACGTTTCCTCCGTTGATAGAGATGGGGAATTGACCAGGATCTTGCGGAAGCACCTCCTTCAACCTTTTGACCTCATCCTTGGATAGAAAATTAGTGCTTCCATCAGGCTTCAACGACTGGCCTAACAACTCCAACACTTTGCTCGTCCATTGTGCAAGGCCTGCAAACGACTGGGACTCTGCGCCACGAACTCCTCCCATGAGTTGCATCGGCTTTCCATTTGGACGTCCACCGAAGGACACGGTACGGACACCGCCGACATTGGTCATCAAGTTGACAAACGTGGTGCAAGTTGAGGCACACACGCCGTCGCCGATGATGATAATATTCTCTGCTTTGAAAGGTTGTGTCATGTTGATAGTTTGACCTCCATATCCTCGTATCGGAATAGCCTTGATCGAGTTGGAAGTAAAGTTGTAGTTGGCATATAGTGAACTGACTTTGCCTCCTAGCTCTATGCCGTCGCCGAGGAACTCTTCTGCAGATTCGAAGCCGTTCTCTTGGTCTGGCGTGACTTGACCGGCGTACGCTAAGGGGGCATTCATCTGAGCAGCGTCTTTGCTGATGCCCGCAAATACCTTGACAATACCCTCGGATGCTTCGTGTCGTCGAAACCTGGTGGCTGAATAAGGCTCTTTCGATGGAAAGAATAGCTTGAATAGGTCAAAAGCCCTGTCAATCTGTCCGCCTGAATTCCCAGATACATCGATGATGAGTTTGGTGTGTCCTTGCGCAACAGCATTTGAAACGATTCCAGTTGCAGTATCAGCAAATACTCGCGTTTGATTGCCAGGTAAGCTTCCCCCTGCAGTTGTGAAAGTCGTGATGAGCATCACCGTCGTATCATCATCCAGGGCGTAGCCATTGATCTGACTGTAAGGATCACGAATCAGAGGCTCAGGATATCCAGAGGGTCCAGACTGCTTCGGAGGCTGTATGTAGGGCTTTGATGTGTCGGGATCTGAAGATCTGTGCTTTAAATATGGAGTCTGCTGTTTGTTAAGACAGTAACTGTCAAAAACATCGCTGCCATCCGTTTCAGAAAAATCGGACTTTTTGAGAATTGCAAGAATATTTATCGCAACAGTTGAACCGTTTTGGAATTCGATAGTTGCGACATCGGTGCCTGGATATATGCCGTCCCGGTCGATAAAGGCTCCAGAAGGCGAGGTATTTCCTGTTGCAAGGCTGGGGAGAGAGTAAAAGACTCGGTTATATCGAGCATCAGGATCTCGGCTTTTCATTGGACTTGCAATCTCCTCGAGGTATGTGTTGACTTGCTTGCCATTGATGGACACGATGGGAGATACTTGAACCTCGGTACTGTTGAGAAGCAATGAGTCTGAAAGAGTGTACACCTCAGGTGCTTGAATACCATCCGTTGAGACAGACACTAACCCCGCGTCTTCCAGGCAAAAGTCGAATATTGAAAGAGTGCAAGGGAATATGGCCAGGTGACCATCGTTGGCGCTGCTGAGGAGGTCTGAGATGGCAGCATCAAACTCATAATGGCTCGCATAATTTGTCCGGCCAATCTTTTCTAGGCCGCCGAGAATATCGGTAGCTGATGAAGTATATGTAGCCGGGGGATCCTTAAGGGCGTCGACGGTGGAGTGCCATTGAACATGTTTGCTGATCTCCTGAATAAACTCGCCGGCAAGATCCGATCGAAAGGGGATGGAAAGAAGACACTCATGAGCCAATTGAGCGGGGACTTTAACGATTGAATTCCCACTCTCGTTGGATATCTCTGTAACGAGTGCACACGGTTCAGATGAGGAGGCTGCTACCACCACCAGGGGCGGTATCAGCGCGAGCAAAGGCCGCATTTTGAACGAACGAACGAACGAACGACCGCTGACAGCAGGAGCGCCAAAGCCGACAACAAATAGAGATTTACTACGCGCAGTGAAAACCCGCTTCCTTTAAAACATGGATCCCACCAACAGAAGAGCCTCCACCGAGGCAGTGATCCTTGAATGGGTCGACCACTTTTCCCAACTCCGCCACCACGTGTATCCCCTTTGCAAAACCCGTAAAACATTCCTTGTCCTACAGCCTAGCCTAGCCAATACTACCTTGGAATTCTCTCGTCCTACATGGAAAAAAATAAAAAAAAAACTTGATGTTTATCAACTAAAAGAGAGAAGGCTGGGGCTGTGGAGTAGGAAGGCGGTATTACGTGAGACCAGACCCGATTCGAAGCCACAAACAACCCTCGTATCCAGGCCTCGCCTAAAAGTTGAGATGACATGCCAAGAACCAGTAGCCCAAATCTGAGTATATCTTGCGCGGTAACCTGATCGTGGGATGGAATGGCGAGCGGGGGTGACAAGGTTGATATTCCTCAATGGCTCCACAGATACATCTAAAACATGATGGGACTTTGGCGTGATCGGTGCAGATAATGCAAAGGCAGGTATTTTGATAGGTTGGGTGAGTTTCATGAGGCAAGGTTATGTGAGCACACATCCGAGAGTTCCGATGGCAGTTCACAGTTGTAGAGAGAAGCATCTCTGCCACTGATGGATCACAATAACCCTCAAACATACATTTATATATCAAGGTTGTCAAAGTCTAACTCGTGGCCAGTCAGAGACTACAATTAAACTTTATTGACTCAGTCTTTGCAAATCACAGTCTTTGTCTCAGTTCTGTACGCAAGCTGACCACGATGCGAAGGATCTCACAAGGTAACGCAACTACTTGCTGACGGCATATGTATGCACCGGCACAGCCCATGCCAAGCGACGGGACCTCTCGTCTGTATTCCCCGAAAGGAATAAAAGATGCGAAATGCACCCGAAAATAACCACGCATAACAGTGTTGCCAAGGGATAAAGATAAGCACTGCTCTCTCAACAGTTTTTCCAAATTTGAATGACCCTATTTATGTTAAGCATAATTGATACACTGAAAGTTTGTCGGTGTGGTTTAAGAAGTGGGGCTGGCCAAAAAATACGTCTTAACATCAACGTTTCAGAAGAAAGTTAACAGAATAGATAGAGAATACCTATTATGAACTTATGAGACCTTTCTTTTTTTATTAAATTTCTAGCTGGGTTGGTTGAGAAATTATGATCTTATGAATCTTGGTGTCGTTGTTGACCTGCAGAGGTACATATCTGTACAAACCTACAGGCGGTATATTGGACGTCGTTTGAGAGCGCCAGGATCCCTCAGCCATGCTTCGTGCTTGTTCTGGACATCATCCCAGAGTGTGCCATCGAGCGCCTTTTCCTTTATCCAGTACTGACAAAGATCTGCTGGAGGGAGAGGCCATTTTGACACCCTCCCGTCGTAGGCCTCGGTAAGTGGTGCTTGAACCGTGAAGTTCCGGATCTTGAATTGGTCCTTGGGATCAACCCGTTTCCATGAAGCAGAGAAACATCTCAAATCAGGATGTTCATTAGGGCAGTCGACAAGGACCAGTGAAAGATCCTTTGACTTTCGTTCGCTTTCCGCTAAAAAGTCGAACCAGTGCCTCTTTATGTCCCAATCAAGCGCCGGGGGATATACAGGACCTACCCTTGAGAAAACGACAAGTTCCAGGTGATGAAGCTGAGCCATGGCGCCCCAGGTTGACCAATATATCTCCGGGCGGTAGAGAGAAAGACGGCGTAGCTTCGGCCAGCACGTGGCCCAGACGATTTCTTCCACTTCGGGATTCCCTGTGACGTCGATGTTAAGTTCATCACGGACACTGACGAATTCCTCTAGATTGACCAAAGATTCGAAGCCTCGTCTTAGAATCCGGCGGATGCCCTTTTCGTCGCGGGAAGCATGGAGAGATCGTAGCGGCATATCGATGATTAACGTCTTTAGTACTGGCGCTAGGACGGAGAGGATGCCATCTACTGTCCTAGCTGTCTCAAGGTCGTTGAGAGGTGATGGTGGATACACCAAGGGCCATTGGAAGCGGGGGATTGGGCTACCGCTGTCATCGCTGTCTTCTGAGCTGTCACTGTCTTCCGAGCTATCATCCTCATCGGGAGAATCCATGGGTCTTCTCGAGGATGATTCTTGAGTCTCGATCTCCTGGTGTTCTGCGCTCTCAGCGGGAGCGGTTGGTGCTTCAGGTCCAGACTCTTCATCGACTTCGTCAGGAAATGGGGCGAGGTAAAGTCTGGCTGTACCACGCACTTTCCAAGGATCCCTGCGAGGGTAATAGAGCGGGTTTGCCAAGAATCGCATGAAATCAAGTGCTCTCTGCTTCGAGTCTATGCACAGACAATATCGCCAGAGAAGTTTTGATGCCGGGAGGTATGTCGCTTTGCAAACTCTGGTAAACGCCAAAAGCCATTTCGTGATGGGATCAGAGGCTCGTAAGATGGGCGTTGAATCTTTTGGGATTGGGAGCTCAACGATCATGAGGAGAATTTCTGACGGTAGCTGGACACGATGTGGCCGAGCGACTGTCTTTTGGAGCTCCATCTTGGAAGTGAAGACGGATGAGTGTGGACTCTGGAGAGAGAGATACGACTGTGGATATCAGTGTTAGTATGCGTCTTAGACGGGACAGAGAAAGCGATAAAAATGACGAAGAATCTGTCGTACGCATGGCTAGCAAATAATGGCAAATTATTTTTAGGCCAAGGCCCAGATGAAACGCCACCAATTGAGGTAAATGACCATGACGGAAGCACCGGCGCAGATTGATGCTTGATAGATATACGTACCTACGACAGTCGATACATTGATCTGTAAGAGTATGTGACTTTCTGGAGGAAGAGGCTGGACCTTGCAGCTCGAAAGTCGATGAGTGAGATGTGGAGGGAGAAAGATTGATGAGTCGTGCTAGGGCTCTGTGATGGTGAGACGTGGCGCAGAGACTAAGAATCATGACTAAGCATTGAAGAAGGCTGAAATAGCTCGTATGGCACCGGCTGTTTTTTTTATCACTGTGTTGGCTTGGTAGAATTAACGGGGCATTCCTTGAAAAATATGAATGAATTGGTAGAATAGGTGCTTGGGAGAGTGTAGGGTGAGTTGAGATTGAGACCCCTGGTGCCTCCGATCGAGGTACCCTTGCGTCTGGCAAACTTGGACAGACACATCTTGACCATCTTCTAGCACCAGCCCTATTCTCTTTCAAACTGACCTCAAACTTTCTAATGCTTGCCCTTTATTTCTATTTCTTTTTCTCCGTTTGGTTCTAAGCTAAGGTTACCATCATCACATGTTATGATGTTTTGAGTCCATGTGCATATGTATGTTGGTCGAAGACAGGGACCAGCAACCTAACCCGTCACTGCTATTCGACCAAAATGTCTCTCATCAGGGATTCATCCCCGCTGAATATGCAGCAGGAAGCATGAGTGAAGAGTCTTACGAATGCGCGAATAAACAATCGTACTTGTCATAAATACCGGGACTCCGCTCATGACCTGAATGTCGACTTAAGACATTCCGGCACAGTTAATATGGATCGTCTAGAACCCGAAACCATCATCGTGGGTGGAAATCGCCCAAATGATCCAATGATACTAACTTTTATAGCACGCTGATGATTTTGACGACGGTGATTCTGTCGTTTCGGCGGTGAGTTTCCCCACACGTGTTTGTAACAACTGATGTCACTACCACGAATGAAACAGCGGTCTAACCTGTGCGAAGCCACTGACAGATTCTCTTGTATCTCTTCGATCGAGTATCCTGCAGCATCAGCTTGAGAATGGACGAACATACCACTCTATGAGCGCTGGGAGTAAGACCCATGCGAAGAGCAGACTAAACACTCGCTGATTTCATAGAATACGCGTACCCTAATGACAAGAGCGAAAATGAGCGACTGGGTAGGGTAAAGCAATTGCTCAAATATGATCGTGGCTGATGGGACTCGTTAGAAATCCAACACAACGTCTGGTTGTTGACGCTCCAAGGCTCTCTTGCTCTCTGTCCCTTTGGACTGAAGGGCGCCAAGCGAGTTCTTGATCTGGGTACAGGGACTGGGTGCTGGGCTATTGAATATGGTCTGTTCCCATTCAAAGTTTGATACTTGCCTCATCACTAATGCTTTTACAAGCCGACGCCTTTCCCGGATCAGAGGTTTCAACCACCGTGTATCCAATGGATAACAGGCTAATTCTTGGGATAGGTAATCGGTGTGGATCTTAGCCCAACACAGCCGAGTCTGTAAGTTCTACCTTCGTAGGAAAAGTCTGTCCGCTAATTTGGCTATCTAAGTGTCCCCGTCAACTGCTCTTTTGAGATTGACGACCTCGAGAAGGATTGGACCTGGACTAAGCCATTTGACTTTGTCTTCAGCCGTGTCATGGCAGGCAGCTTTCAAGACTATGATGCTTACATTTCAAAAGCATTCAAGTAAGTCTCTAGGGAAACTATTTTTACAGTGAAGTCTCTAACCAGCTATAGCGCTCTTGAACCAGGTGGTTGGTTTGAAATGCAAGACATCGTCCTCCCCTACAAAAGTGACGATGGAACTCTCCCTCCAGACTCAGAGTTGTGCAGGCTTGGCAACTACTTTTGCAAGACGAGTAGTGTCCTTGGTCGCCCAATTGATGTCCCGCTCAGGTACAAGAGCATGATGCAAAAGGCCGGGTTTGTCGACATCGCGGAGCGTCATTACAAGTGGCCACTGAGTGCCTGGCCTAAAGACTCCCACTACAAGGAACTGGGCGCGTGGACATTTGCCAACTTGGATAGCGGCCTCGAGGGTTTGACACTGGCTCTTTTCACGAGGGCGTTGAAGTGGAGCAAGGAGGAGACGATGGTGTTTTGCGCTGAGGTGCGCAAACAACTTCGGGATCTTCGCGTTCACGCCTATCTCCCTGTGTAGGTTTACGAATGTTGTGTTTTGTCTATGTCTAACTGCGTGGTAGTGTTGTTGTGTATGGGAGGAAGCCCGAGTAGATCAACTGTCGGAAGGATATTTGTCTATTACGATCCGAGATGATACTGTAGTACTCAATGGGAAACAAAATGCTTGGCTCTTCGCCCAACGACCAGAAACATAGTTTCTGTTGTTAGGATGTAGATATATGTGCTTCGGTAAGAATCAAGGTTTCATAGGTAGAATAGCAAGGTAGGGTTATGATTACTAACGCTCTGGCAGAATATACAACAAATATGTTAATATGCACTATTACTGAAATATAAGAAGTATTGATGCTCAGGTAGCTGATATGTTGCAGCCTGATAGGTCAAATCCTTGCGGGGTTTCTCGTCATGTCAGCCGAGTTTTCAACCTCATTCTCACCTGAACCTCTTCACGCCCAGTTTACAATCTTTTCAAAGATATGAGACTCCTTCATACAACAAAGATAGCCGTTGTCGAGTTCATTGGCGTTCCCCCGCCATACGCCATCCTCTCGCACAGATGGGAAGAAGAAGAGGTCACCCTCCGCGACCTTGAACATGGGCGCTGCGAACAAATGAAGGGATATGAAAAAGTCCGGAGGAGCTGCGCACTCGCCTTCAGCGAAGGGTTCGAGTACATATGGATTGATACATGCTGTATCGATAAATCCAGCAGTGCAGAACTTTCCGAGGCCATCAACTCCATGTTCAAGTGGTATCAAGACGCAGAGATTTGCTACGCCTTCCTGAGCGACGTGTCTACAAGCATTCTCATCAATCCCACCCCCTACAGCCAGGGCCTGCACGTGATAGCAGCTTCACAATGGTTTACCCGCGGCTGGACTTTACAAGAGTTGATTGCTCCTCGGGCTGTCCACTTTTATAACCGGAAATGGGTCTACCTGGGTTCGAGGAACGCCGCTGCTGAAGCCATTGAGCTTGCCACTGGAATCTCTACTGGAGCATTACTTGGGCAGGATATCTTGGGTATATCGATCTACCAGAGGATGCAGTGGGCATCAATCAGAACAACGACACGACCCGAGGACATGGCATACTGCCTACTCGGAATATTCGATGTTAACATGCCCCTCTTGTATGGCGAGGGAAAGAAGAAGGCATTTCAAAGACTCCAAGAAGAGATTATCGGGAAATCCACAGACCTGTCCCTCTTCCTGTGGACAGTACCGCGGGAAAGAGACCAAGGCCCCGACTTGGAGTTTCGAGGTCTTCTCGCCGAAGACCCTTCATGGTTTACCTCACCCAGACCCGACGAATTCCAAGGGTTCGACGAAATGCTGTGCGAGAACGGCTCGGAAATCATACCACTCCAGGATACCGCAATGGGGATCATTAACAAAGGTATAAGTGTTCGATGGACAATAGTACCGGTTCCAACTGATCCCGCCGGAACACTCCACCTTGCCATGCTCGTTAGGTCAGGCGATGTGACAGGCGGTATCCTTATCCAGCAACTGGATCAAGAAGCCACTCAGTTTTGCCGCGTACTCTCTGATAAGGTTATCTGGCTCGATAGGAGGGGGGATACTGCGGAGGTTCTGAACCACGACTTGTTGGGGAGCCCAGAGAGTCTACTAGATGTCTCCCTCGACTTTGGGCCGAGATCTTTCTACATGAGTCCACACTTTGACTCGTCAAGCAAGCCATCACTTCCTGGTGTAGGCTTCTCATTCACTCAGCACAAGTGCATTGAAAGGGAAACCCGTTCGAAGGACTTCTGGGCTGAAGCAGAAGGTGCTGCTCCAGATTTCTGTCAAGACCCAGATTCTAGAAATTCGACTTGGGTTGCACGGTTTGGTCCTGAACAAGATAACGAACTCTTCCAAGATGCAAAGAGAAAAGGTGGGTCAAAGATTTTGGGGGCCCTGGCTATATCTATCAAAGCTCGAAATAAGCAAGGAGCGTACATGTACAAGGTCAAACGAGATTACTGCGTTGTTGTTGGGGTCGACATCTTGGAGCAAACCATCATTGGCACCGCCAACACGTTCCTGAAACCATGGATCATCAATACTGACGAGGCAAGCCCATATGAGGCTATCGCCGAGGCTGGAAACTACATCGAACCGGGAAAGTGTTCGGAGTTTGACGTTGGCGAGGGAGATTGTCGGTGTAGCTTGCGCAAACTGACACGGGTTTCGGGCCTCTGGTATGATATCAGAATCGCGTTAGAGGGTAGCTGGGATGATTGAGAACTTCATGTGATGGATATGTTACCTAACGTAAGCAACCTAGTCATAAAACGGATAGATTATCTCCGTTATCGCTAGTCTAGGCGCTGTGATTAACTGTGGCCATTTAAGTGTTCTCGTACGGAGGTTAGAGCAGTTAAATGCCCCTTGAAATATTTAACCTTTTGTCTTGTAGATACATATGAGTCTTCGACCAAAGGCAGCAAGAAGGCTTTAAAAAAGGGCACCATGTTAGCAGTAGGATATGATGCTATGATGTATTAGAAATGTGTTATTTGTTATAGTTGAAGCTCGGTCTGAGATGGGATAACTGAGCCAGAAGATCACATATACTCCTTCATCCTGCTCGTCCTAGTCTCTCGGGACTAAACTGCACTGGCTAGCACACTCACAAGGGCGAGAATCAAGATTGTGACACTTCACGCTTCACCATTTCTTAAAGTTTCAGTCCAAAGAGAAACTATACAAAATATCAATCCTCAGTTATACATGTCAATATCAGCATCAATCCAGTCTTGCTCATCCTCCGGGTTAGGGAACCCAAGAGCCGCCAGGCCCTTTTTGTACTTTTGCTGTGCCATCATTTCCTACACAAAGTTAGAATGAATCGAAAATAATGAATAAGGAACCTCAAACCTCTTCGACTGTGTCCTTGATGACATATCTCATCACCAAAACTTCATTCTCCTGTCCTAGTCGGATGGCTCGAGCAATGGCTTGGTTCTCGACACTGGGGTTCCATTGGAGCTCTGCGATGAAGATTCGGTTTGCGCAGGTCAGGTTAAGCCTAGGCAGTGGATGTTAGAACAACTACTTGGAGGTGAGGTTTTTGGGAAGTTACCCAAATGCTCCGGTGCCAGTGGTCATGATGAGAACTGGGATGTCATCGTCTCTTGCAAACTTGTCTAGCTTCTCCTGTCGACTAGGAATAGGACAGTCGCCATCGATCTGATGATAGGGAATGCGGGCATCCCTCAGATGTCTGGATAGCAGATGGAGGGTTCTTGTCCAGCAGGAAAAGATGATACTGTTCTTGTTAGACTGAAGCGTCTCATTTTCTTCAAAAGCGAACACACACCTCTTTGTGGTCCAGAGATTCTTTCCAACATCTTGGATTATTGCTTTCATCTTGGTTGAGACGCCATCAGAGTTGAAATAGTGTTGGTGATCATCCTCGGCTGATGACTTCTTGACTGGAGCGTCGGACATTTCAACGTCCTGATCTTTGCTCGTGTTTGCACTGTCACGCTGCGTGGTTTGACTCCATCTCACACACACTGGACAGCGTCCAGGGGGAACCCCAGAGCCGGCCCAGCTGGACTCAGTTATGCACTCGGAGCATAGTATGTGCGCACACTGGTCCTTAAACCTGCCTCTCTCTGCCCAATTTGATCCCAAGATTGGCATCACTTGTCTGCATCCTGCACAGGTAATTTCACCGTTTCTTCCGTGAGATCCAAGGACGGCTTCCTTTTCGTCCTGGAGACTTCGGCGGTGCCATGAAAATGCCTTTTGGAATGTGCCATGGTTACAGAGAATACGTAGCTGTAGTGTCATCTGGAACAGACCAAACTTGGAACTGTTCTCTATCTCTCCCACGCGATTCTTGATGGTACGGACCAGAATGTTCTTGGTCTTCTCATACTGATCACGCTCTTCAGAAGTAAAGTTGAGACGCACAATGTGCTGCCGCGTGCGCGGTAGGTCCAGAACTTCCCGTGTACGACGCAGGCAGAGAGCTTGGAGAAGCAGGATGAGACGTTCCTTCACAAGAACGGGATCCTCCCCCATAGTGTCCTCGTAGGCTAGTTCGATGTGTCTGCGAAAGACGGAGGGGTTGTTGAAGGGATTGGCGCGGATGAAGCTGAACAAGGTTCCTATGTCGGTGAGCTTGTTTTGGATAGGTGTGCCGGTGAGACACCAGCGTGAGTTGGCGTGGAGAGAGTGACAGGCGCGGTAGAATGTGGTCGTTGGACGTCGAATGATGTGAGCTGACGTGGTTAGCAATAAACTACAGCGAGTTATAGGAAAGCCTACCTTCGTCTAGAACGACCCGATACCAACCTATCTTGTGGAGGGGAGAGGTCTTGCCTCTGTTTAGCTGGTACTCGGCAGATAACGTGTGATACGTTGTCACGACAATGTCAGAATCTTCAATCTCGCTAACATGCTTCGACCTAGCCTGACCGTGATACTTGATGACGCGAAGGCCACTCTTGAGATGCCTAACAAAGTTAGCGATAGTAGAGCCAAAGGACAATCCTCACTCACTTTCTAATCTCGTTGACCCAGTTATCGATCAACACTGTGTCTCTTGTGTTAGAAAGCATCAACTCTTAGGTCTGTTAAAACCCGGACAATGGTTAACATACAAGCTGCCGAGACCACAACGAGCGTGGACCGAGAATAATTGATCGATTTCTTGTCCTTGTGCTCTTCGTTCTTCTCTTTAGCCCACTCTTGGCCTTGATCAAGAGTCTTCATGACCAAGGCGAGAATGGAAAGCGACTTGCCCATTCCCATCTCGTCGGCCAAGATGCCTCCTCCCTTCTCATCTGGCTCCCTGTATTGTCTTTTTCTTGTAATCTTGTGCTGATATCTAAGCACGAAAACATTAGCCTTGAAAAAAGGGTGACTGAATGGGATTGAACTGACTCGACCGTTCCGTCATCGTGGACAATGTCGCTCCATAGTCTGTATCTGTTGGCGATGCGGCCAGACTCTCTCTCCAGCATGAAGCCCAGCGCTTCTTTTTGGTGACTATCATGTTGTCAACACTTAATTCGTAACTCGATGGACATTGGGGATAATACTCAAGAAGCTCCCGAGTGACTCTATCACCACCTTCAACCCTGTCCACGTCACGATTACTACCAACCGTCTTATACACCTCCTCTACCATCTTCCGAAGCTGCTCCTCTCGCGTCTGTTTCCTCGTGGCCGAGTTGCTAACGACTTGCTGCACAGGCTGTACCGGCACATCCTCACTTCTGTCGATGTCGATGCGCAAGAAATGAGGATTGTCGTACTCATAACCCTCTGCCATGGTGTCTGATTTCTGCAACCATAGCTTGGCCTGTGAGAGATCTTTGCCGACTGTGGAAGATGAGCTCCTCGGTCCATACACGTCAATGTTCACCTTGACGATCGCATCGCCAGGTTTGTTAGCTTTGTCAATGACGTCTAGAAGCTTGGCGGTTTCGCCGACTGGTTCGAACTTGACATTCGGAAGCTGCATGAGCGGTAGAAGGGCTTTTCCAGTCCCAGAACGAAGATGGCCAAATGTTAGCTCATCATCCGAGAAGAGGAGGAATGCATGCTCGCGGTGGTCTTTCTGTTCTTTCAGGGTGAAACGCTGGTATCGAGACTGGGATGGCCCTTTGAGTCTCTCATTCACCGTAGGCATATTGCCACCCATTCTGACTTCAACGTTGTACAACTGGTGTTGAAATAAGATTAATATGGTGCAAATGGCTTTTCTAAAGGTTCTACTTACCATGCCATAGCAAACAACGGCATCTTGGTCATTTGTTTGAGTGGACCGAGGCGTAGCAGCGCTTGACTGACTGGAGACGCCTGCTGCCGATGGGGTCAGAGAGTCCTCAAACGTTTGTGTGTCTGGCGGAGAAACAGATGAAGCCGAGCTATCGATGATGTTTGCTGCTGGAAAGAAGCTATTAGACGCGCCGTCCAAGAAGGACACATCAGACACGTCAAAGCCGTAGCCAAAGCCTGGTGCTAACCCCATATGTGGCAAGTCCTGGTTCAAGTCGATTGAGTCGACATTGATCGGGCTAAAGATATCCAAGGGTTGGTCTTGTTGGATGATGGGAACCTCGCTTTGTTTCGTTAATGGGTGAAGTCTCGACGACAGACGCTCTCTCGAATCTCACCTTGCTGGATTCATGAACCCGGGTCCGAGATTCTCACTAACTCGAGGACCATCTCCATTGTACTCGGATCCAGTGCTTGTTGCATTGTCGTAGAAGGTGTGTCTGTCAATGAAGGGGGCATTGAAGCTTGTGTCGATTGGAAGTTCATCGTCACCGTCAACAGGATTGAGCAGACGTTTCAGGTTCGCCATGACGATTGCTAGTTGTTGAGCTTCCTCAACACCAAGCTAGGTCTTCATCGAACATCAATGTAAAAAGGAGAGAAGTCAGCCATCAGACACGATCATCAGATGATGGGTCTTACTCAACCCCCCCAAATCCATTTTACAATCAGGCTGTGATGAGGCCGCCGACAAACACACCGCAATTCTTGTGGCGCACAACCAACAGCAAATCAAATCCTGCAAGTATGCGCGTGTGAGATGAGCTGATACGGCGAGGCAACCATTATGGGTTGTACAAATGGTTCGCGAATGGACACGGTTACGGCCTATGGTTCGCCAATTTGCAAATCAGGCTCCGCCACCACCTCTACAACTGTGTGTATGGTTGTACCGAGGCAGAAAATGACAATTGCCTCTAGCTACAGCCCTGCATTTTTTTTTGGCTTGGCAAGGCATCCTGGGCTGTATTTTCAGCTGCGCCTTTATGCGACCCTCAGTAACCGGGCGTGGCACCATTTTTCCTGTCAGCTCAATATTTTCTCCTGCATTCGGCATTTTGTAGTCTCACCTTAGCATCTTCTGATCTGTGGAGAGTTTCTTGGGATCTCAAGTCTCAACCGCCAAGATGGACAGACTCGAAGATGAAGCCGAAAGGTTCAGGAACATGCTCAACCCCTCCGACAAAGAACCATTTGCTTTGACTAGACTCGCGGATATGCAAAAGGAACTGCTCAGTATCCAAATCCAAAGGGTCGAAACCAAAGAGATGATCTGCATGAAGAGGCTGCAACTGTTTCTGGACGGCATGGTTGACTTTGAGAAAACACTTGTCGCCATTGGCTTTTCAGAAGCTAAGCAGGTGATGGCGTACCTTTGGGCATCTGTTCGATTTCTTCTCAAGGTGAGAGACATATTGCTGGCTATAGTTCGAGGTTAACTGGAATTTTTCGTAGACCACGAATCCGACAGAAAAGGCATTTGACAATGTGCTCGACACTTACGAGCTCCTTGGCGTCAAGCTCATCAAAGTGTCCGAATACACGAGCTTCTTTCGTGAGGTTCCGGCGGCGCAGGAGTACTTGGTCAATATCTACAAAGATATACAGACTTTTCATTCCTTGGCTTATAAGCTCTTCTTTACCTTCCGTCCAAAGCGTGAGTACTTGATTCCCCTTTTGGACTCATATTGACGGTTTTATTTCAGTCTGGCAAAAACTACACAAGCCCATCTGGAAAGATCTCAAGTCCACCTTCAACCACATTGCAGAGTCATTGGCTTTACATGCCAAAGACATCAAACAGTACGGTGAACCGTATCGAACCAACTGTCGTGGGTACGGCGACTCAGTGAGTGACGACATTTCCGACTCAACAGTCATGGTGAATCCCGCAGAGGACCTGGAGGTTCTCAACGGCATGCATCATTACCGGTTTGCCTTGAGGGACCTCAAGAGAAACTTTGAAGAAGCAGAGACAAAGAGAAAGGTTGAGATGAAGACTGAGGTGAGGAATTGGATATCATCTTCGACCAAGATTGAGGAGCTGCAGCAGACATTCAGCAAGGCGAGGATCTGCAAGGGTTCTGGCCGGTGGCTCTTTAAGAGCTACAAAAGAGTTTCGCAATGGCTCAAAGAAGGTGGAGGAATGGAAGAGGAAGACGAAGACAATGAGGAAAGCGAAGACAGTGGGAACAATGAAGATAACAATGGCAACGGAGGCAACAGTGGAAACGGAGACAACGTAAACAGCGAAGGCAATGGGACTGAGGTAAAGAAACCCAGGAAAAGGAAACCCAAGAGGCAGACCAAAGGGCGACTGTCGCAGTCAGCTCTATGGGTACACGGCAACAGGGGTTTTGGTGGGTAATATTCCACTCTCCTCCAGCAGCAGTTACTAATGTCGACATAGGCAAGACCATCCTCGCCTCACTTGTCGTGGATGAACTTGAATCTCTCAGAAAGAGAGAAGAGATTCCGGAAGACAGCAAGACATACTACTTCTACTGCCAGGAAGAAGACGTCGAGCTCCAGACTTATCTAGGCATCCTCAAGGGAATCCTTCATCAAATGGTCAAGCAAGATGACTACATCGTTCCCCTCTGTCATGACAAGATGACTCAAGGAGGATGTGACCATCTTTCCAACGCAGACACAGCCAAGTCTCTCATCGAGACTATCGTCCAGTACAACCCCAGGCAGTACATCATCATCGACGGGCTAGACGAATGCAAGTCCATAGAGATTCGACAGACGGCCGAGTTCTTCACCAAGCTGGTTGATACATGTAACAATACAAATCAGGAACAAGGGCAGCTGAGGCTCATGTTTATGAGCCAAGACCTTCCGGAGATCAAGAACTACATTGCTGAGGAGGATGCCGAGGACGCCATCATCGCTCTAAAGAGTACGGACAACGCTGAGGATATTAGAGCCTTTGTGAAGAAGAAGCTTCTTGGCTTTGGGAGATCTGGGGAAAGCTTGGGATTCAATCTCGAAGAGGAGGACAGGATGCAGATTGAGAGCATAATCTGTCGTCGAAGCGAAGGTAAGTTGACCATGAAAGTTCAAGTTCTTTCGCTAACCCATCTCTTTAGATTCATTTCTCTATGCGTATCTCGCTATGGAGAGTCTCGGTTTGCACCAAACGAAAGGCGAGCTGCTGCAAGAGATTAGAGAAGAGATCTTGCCTGCACAGCTGTGGAAGATGTACGTCGATAGAAAACGGTTGAACTCATGAAGAGACTAACAGCAATAGGTACGAGACGCTCCTCGGAAATCTAAAAGAAAAGATTGAGAGAGAAACGGGAGGCGATCGTGTATGGGACAAGTCAAAGTTGCTCCTGGGATGGCTTGTCTGCGCCAAGAGGCCCCTGAAGTGGCATGAGATGCAGGCTATTCTGTCGTTTGATGCTCAAAAGGCAGAAGTCGACTTTGATAACCTCATGTTGAAGGACAATGTACGCAAGTACCTCGGTTCCCTGGTGCACGTACTCGACGGAGATCACATCCGCTTGATTCATACGACGGCGCGCGAGTAAGTCTTCTCCGACCATCCTTTGGTAATTTCTTTGCTAACCAAACAACCCATAGGTTCATCGTCAGCAACAAGTACAAAAACAAGTATATCAAACAGGATCAGGTTCAATGCCAGCTCACCAGTCTCTGCCTTCGATATCTGTCACTTCCCTCCTTCACCAACACCAAAGACTACGAATCATCTGAAAGACGAAAGCACGCTAAATTTGGTTGGTTCTCTTTTCAAGACTATGCCTGCTCAAAGTGGTATTCCCACATCGACACTTTCATCAGGGAGTGCAGCGACATGTTTGACTCTGGTGTTTCTGAAGACGGGGAAGAACAGGGCGATTTCATTGCGGCTTTGCAACTCTTTGTTGACACGCACGGCGAAGAGATCAAAGCAGAGAGGCATGCAAAGCTCGAGATCAGCCATATCAAAAAGTTTGACAAGACGCCGTTCTATGATAACCTCCTCATGGTGTGGAATCACATCTACACACACCAGCAGAGCAAAGATGAGGAAAGGAATAAGGTCGGCATCCCCCAGATCGACGCAGCTCTCCTCCAAAATAGGACTGCAGTGGAAGAGTACAAGCCCGACGAAAAGGTATCAGGCGAGAGATACATCAAAGACTTTTACGGCTTAAACCTCTACAAGTGTCGTCGAACCCTCTGCCGCTACTTCTACGTCGGCTACGACACAGAGGCAGCGCGAAAAAGCCACGAGAACAGACACGACAGACCGTTCCCATGCGAGGTAAAAGGCTGCACCTCTGCGCCAATCGGCTTCTCAACCAACAAGGATAAAGATCGTCACGTTCGTATTTACCATCCTGAGCTGAGCGAGGGACCTACGGTCTTTGAGGCGCTGAGTCGTCGGCAGGCTACGGGACCTGCGAGGTTCACTTGTCATCTTTGCGGGAAGAACTTTACGAGGAAGATTAATCTTAGTGGACATGAGAGGAGTCACTATGGTGATCGGCCGTACAAGTGTTCGTTTTGTGAGAAGGCCTTTGCGAGGATGAATGATTGTCGAAGGCATGAGAAGATTCACAGGAAGGATAGGTGAAAGCACTCAAGGACATGGGTGGTCAAACAACAGAACACGGTCTTTAAGAATAGGAGAAAAAACTATATCCAACATCATTGCTTCGGCTCAAATTCAATCGTTTGTCGTTCCACACCTTCCCAAATTGACATGTCGTTGAAAACTGCCAGTCCAATCCTTCGATAACGCCCTTTGGCAACTTGAATCACGAGCAGTCCTAGTCCCTTGCCCTCAGAGCTGTCATCTGCCAAGGTACCTAGAAGAAGATACAAAAGGTCTTTCTGACCTAGTTCCTCCCTCCAGGCTGAATGGTCAAGATCTGGCCGTTCGATGACGGACTGAGGACCATTGTCAAACAGAACCTCGACATCGTCGTTCTCGATGACTTCGGCCTCAACTTCATCAATGTCAAGTATTCTGCATGACAGTACCACCTGTTTCATTGACAAGGTCTTGACCTTGGCGTCTTCATCTTCCAACGGACCTTTGTAGTGAATTCTACCATCCAGTGAGGCCCACGACCAGCTGGGAGCCCGCTTAAGATTTCTCTTTTCGACTCTGTCCATGTCGTCTTTGTACCAAGCCAGCAGGGAAATGAACCATCGTTTCCACAGTCCCCAGATGTTAGAATCTCGCCAGAGCTTCTCCAACTCCATCGTGATGCCTGATACAGCTGGAAGCCGATCATCCGGATTTGTCAAATTCCTTTCCGTGTACTGGAGGATAATGGTCTTCCAGATGTACAACTTCTCGCTGTCATCCGTTCCAAAGTAAGGTTCTGCTTCCTCGTCAAAGACTGTCCAGGGCACAGATTCAAGGTGTTGTCGATACTCCAAACCCCGGTTATTGCCCGTTACGCTCCGCAGCGGAACCTTTTTGCACTGCCAGAGTAGCTGGTAGTCGGAGAAGATGAGCATGCGAGAGGAAAGCATGTATTCCTGGAGTGTCCAGCCACGCTCGTCGAGGGGATGGTCAGCTTCGTAGGCCTCGGCTGAGAGGTATACAGTGCCGATCTCAGCTCCGTTCCCCATAGGAATAACGAATTTGTTCTCTGGGAGATAAACGTTTGGTCTAGACGCAATATTGCCCAGGAATCCTTCAGACGCCTTTGTCGCGGTGCCAGCTGCAAGGGTGATGCTAGCATTCTTGTAGATGGTAGCCATCTTGGAAATCTCATGGGCTTTGTCCTCCTTATCATCTTGAATGATGCACAAGGCGTCAATCCAAAGGTATCTGAAACCAAGTTCCCGCGTGACCCAGATGGCGTCTTGGATAGACTGTTGCAATTTGTTGGGTCGGATCTTGGAAGTCAGACGATGCAAGCTATCTCTTCGTAGCAAAAGAGGCCTGGGAGCTGTTCTTGGGCCTGGGGCTCCCCAGCAGTAGCTCAGAGCCAAATAGGACCCATGAGTGTCATCCTCGTTAACCTGCAGCCTCAATTGAGGATCATGGTCTTTGGGGTCCCCGACATCTAAAACTCGAGTGGGAAGAACTGTGTCTCTGGAATAGCGGCAGAGTTTGTGACCCTCCCTGGGATTGTCTGGACTTAGACAGGCATTGATGAGCTTCTTGGCAGCGGCGAAGACTGCCTCGCTCTTAACGTCTCGCTTCACTGGTCGCCGAGGAATGAGCGTTGCGAGAGGGTCCCCTGCTTCGAATTAGGGCTCGTTCAAAGGCAATAAGGTGGTTAAGGAGCGCCTTACCTCTCGTAGTAAATGGGTAGATGGTCAAAACCTCGTTAGAACCCTTGATCGTCCCTCGTAAAATCGTGAGCAACGAGGTTTGATTGTCGGACGGACGCTGGCTTCGGAAGACAAGATGATGACCAGCCAACCACCTATCTGCCCCGAACTTGTTTTTTCCAAGCCTGACAAGAAACGCGCACAGGGTACAACCTTCTTCGGCCGACTTCTCGGCTTTCTCACGCGTGCGATGTTCGTAGCCGTCCTCAGACTGAAGCACCTGTAGGCCCTCGCTGGTGAACAGGCCTGCACATAAGACACACCGACGTTCAGGTACGGGTTCGTCTGTGCGCTGTCTTTTTCGATTTGGCAATGATGTTTCGGGCATGGCTGTTTGATGAGGTGAAGGAGAGGTGGTTGGGCACCGGTTTCTGCCTGTGAGGAGGGGGTGATGGAGTTTTGTGGCACACAACATGGCCCCCACGAAGGTAATAAAAAATGCAGTGAAGGTCTGTCGTCTCGAAGGGCGATCAAATTGCAGTGAAAACTTCACACTCCAATCAGAGGGACCGTCAAGTGAAGGCGTGGAACACCATAACCGTTAATTACGCCACCGGCAAAAGTGAAAGATACCTTTGAACAGTCAATATGGGTCATATATTGCTTCACAAGAGACCAAGCTGCCTTTTCCCCTGCACACCGAGTCCAGCATGAGCGAATACCTTATGAGCTGAGTACTCTGCCTGCACTCTTGGGCTTCCTTGTTTCTAGATACCTGATATTTATGATGGCTTTTCTCATGTAGCATCTAGGTAGGGTAGAGCAGCATTGTCTCTGCTATAAATATGATATATTGCTGCTACCTAGACCGTTGAAACTTTATCCTCTCTAACAGTCGGCACTATTTATTAAAATACCTGCGAATTCTCTTAGGTCAGGTAGTTGAATCGCTTTCACAACTTGACTTCAAAATTGACGATTATCTGACCTTAGTAACGTAGTTCTCACATTCAATACGCATGCGTGCTCTCTTTCGACTTGGCAACGATACTTGGGCTATTATTAGCTGCTAGGTGAAGAGGAGGTGGACACAGTCTTCTGATGGACTGCTAATGAGGGGTAAGGAGCCTTATGCCAGTGGAGACTGTTCCCTCCGGAGGGGTTAAAATTGCTGTGAAGATGCAGCCACATGGAGATTTCACCTTCACTGCAAATTTAACCCCGCCGGAGGAATAACATCACAAGCGGAGGCCGAGTGTGTTTTTACTCCAAAACCGGCCAAGCATGGAAGAAGTGGTAATGACTGCGTCCTCTTTCTATCTACGCCTTTTGGCTTTCTTGATATTTACTTGTCCTGCATATTTACATCGACTGGGTGATTGTTCTCTTTTACTATCCCCATAATGTTAAACGGCCTTGTCTCTACTCTCTAGCATAAAATCCTAACTATTCTTACTCAAAAGTTCAAACTAAGGATTCCTTATCTGGCTACATAAACTTGCCATTTGTCTACTTTGCGAGCCAAACCACCTTTGGAATGAAACCAGGCATCTTAGCATACTCCCCCTCAGCCACCTCTTCTCCTGTCTCCAAATTGGTCACCACAATCTTGACATCAGATTCTCCCGACAATTTCTCTTTGAATTCTCCCGCGGGAAGAACTCTCATTGCAGCCGGTTTGCGACACCGACCTGAGTTGGGCGGCCCATCGCCTCGTCTTCCTCGCCCCATGCCAATCCTTGTGACCTGCCCGATGAAATCTGGATTCGTCGTGACATCTGGCACCAAGGACTGTGCACCGGCTGCGAAGACGTCGATCCGGTAGCTAGAAGTCGTACAGCCGACTTCAGTAAAGACCACAAACGGTTCCTTCTCAACTGGGCTGGCTGTTGTAGTCTTGATGGCTCCGTTGCCTTGCTTGGCTTCTGGTTGTCCGAGAATACCGGGTGGCAGACTGATAGCTCGACCACCGGTGGCACGTGGAGATAAAATGCCTCGCTCCGCTGCGGTTGGGGGCGTGACGGCATCCGGACTGGCAGGAGCAGCATACATGTATCCCAAGCTGCGCGTGTCTTTGGCCATGTCGCCGATCGTTGTGTAGATCCATCGACGAGGATCATCATAGCTGATGTCCGTGCCGTTGTTGATGAAGGGTTGGAGTGGGAATCCAGAGGTGAATTGGCTCTCAGGGTGAGCGTCGATGAAGATGCCCGCAAGACGGTCCATGTTGGCGTGGTAAGACAGGAAGATGGGGTCGAATGCAGTGTAGGTATTATCAGCCTAGTTGTTTGTCAGTGACTTCATCCCCGATACAGCTTGTATAGAACATCATACCATGTCTGGCCCAACCCATCCGTGAAAGTTGTCGTGAACTTGCTCAAACAAGCCGTCAAAGTCAAAGCGATACGGGTATAGCTTATTCTTTTGATGATCTGAGAAAGTTGTAATGTACGCCCAAGGCACTCCAGAGTGCTCAGCTGTGTGGGAGCTGGTATAAGTCGACTGCCGTAATGCGTGCTCTATCTGCCTATGGTACAGCTTGAACAGACCAATCGTCCGCTTCCAGTGCCGAGACGATGGGCCTTCTGTGAGCGTGGAAGAGCGAGTTACAAACTCGCCTTTACCGGACTTTGAATGGCCATTCAAAGCCAGGGCAAACTTGAGCGGGTTCGGTCGCTCGCTCTTGTCTACTGGATGGATGTACTTGTCTTCGAGAAACATGGGAGGAATGCCTGCAAATGACGACGTGGGATCCGCAGCTTCAGAAGCGTACCCATTCCAGTATGGAATTGGGAAACCAATCAGCTTCTCCACGTAGAGTAGGTAGGCTCGGTGCCAAAGGAAGGTTGCCTCTTGGTAGTGCAGACACCAGTAGGCATCTGTGGCCAATGTTAGCAAGAAAAGGGGGGCCTACACCAGGTGAGCAACTTACGCAACTGTCCAAGCTCCTGCCACTTGGACCCTAGGGCACCAACTTGAAGAATATCATCCAACTTGGACTGGTAAACTGCAAGCTCTTCCTTGCTAAGACTCATGATATCCCTCCTAATCTTGAAAGTCTCTTGTGCATCTATCGGCTTGGGGATCAGGATCTCAGGCGACGGAGAGTCTGATGAATCTCGCGGAAAACCTGCATTCACCCAGTTTCGGAAAATCTCCAAGGCCTCCTCAGGCCAATAGTTTTGAGGATTACCTGTAATGGGCATGGACTTGTTCCGAAGGTGTCGGTAGATACTGACGGCCCTCTCCTTGACATCGTCGTAAGATGCAAGGTTCCAGTTGCCCCATTTTATCATCATGGCAATCCAACCTTGGCCCTTTTTTGCAGGGTCTCCGGAAACCCAGTATGGGGTTTGGATGAGAGGTAGAATGTCGTCGGTCCAATTTGGGCTCTTCTTTGCCGTAAGGAGAACAGAGGCGACCTTTGTGGAGGTATTGCCATTGGTGGTTTTGGCGGTAGACTTGGCAGACATGAACGGACAACCCTTGGACGGGCCCGATCCTCCTTGGGACGTAGTTGCTTGGCAGGGCGCAGCAAGCCCAGAGGGCTTAGGCAAAGCATCGATAGCGACAGGAGCTTGACTGGGCACATCCTCTTTGGAAGGCAAAATCTGAGGATCAACCCCTGACAAGGTACTTGTCCACTTGCTCAAAAAGGTTCGGCCGCGTGGTGGAATGTCCCGGGTTGTGCCATTGGGTGTCATCTCCAAGTACATGGGCACATTGGGATCAGGGTACTTGAGGGCGAACGGCATCGTAGGACCAAACTCATCCAATGGTAGTGGTCTGTAGATACGTCGTCGAGATTCAGCCAACGTCAAGTAATCCTCCAGTGTTCCCACGGGATCTTTCTTCATCCGGGCTTGTATAGCCTCAAAGTATGCAAGGATTGCCTTCTGATGCGTCTCCGGCTTGGCATCGAGAAGCTGAAGAAATTCGTACTCGGGTGTATCCGTGATCTTTGCATTTGGAGAGCTTTTCACCTTTTCGACGAAGCGAGCATCCAGGTCATACTCCTTTCCATCGAATCTTGTGTCGAGAGGAACGTACTGCATCAGGATACCTCGCTTCCAAGAGTATATGGGGTTCCAGAAATCGACCATCATAATGGCGTTGAACGTCTGAGCCGAAAAGAGGCCAATGAATGATTCTGGAGCCGTGTTGTCTGCGTCGGACAACTTCTGGATGCTTTGCATCTTTTGGACTCCAAGGGCATCCTCGTGCGAGGCATGGAGGATATTGAATGGTGACAGTCCCTCGCTGTTCTCTTGAAGCTTCATGAATCGCAAGTTTTCCAACTTTGGATCGTCTCTTCTATCGCCTCCGAGGAAATTCCAGGGTAGGGTGATGTCGGCCTTCTCGCCGTCATCTGCGGACACAAGAATGCACAACTGCAGATTCTTGACAGCTTGCTTGTAGTCGCTTTCATCAAAGAGAATCTGTGGGAGTTTCGGCTATACAGTATCAGCGACAGCTATTAGAAATGTAGAGAATCAGCTCACCATCAGGTTTGTCGAGACAGCACTCAACAGTTCACTATCATAGAAGTGGTCTGGAGGAAGGATGTATTTTTCTCCTGACCCGTTGGATAGCGCAGATCCAATGTTGATGGTTGTAGTGAGGAATAGATGAGCAACCCATCTTGGAAGATTGGATGGGTTTTCCTTGATCTGACCTTGACTTGAGAAGTAGTCAAGCGATCTGCGGGTGTCAAACCAGCGGTCTACTCCTCGTTTGACGTCATCCTCGAGATCTCCCGGGTTGGTGTTGATTGCAGAGAGAGGATCGTCGTCTTCTAGAGTAATCCAGGGGAGATTTTGGAACTCCTTGATATCGTCCGGGGAGAGGGCGTTTTTGAAACTGCTCGTCTCATTCCCGAGCCAATGCATCCAAGGCCTGTCTATCTGTCAGCAAGTATTACCAACGATGGAGATTGAGAGACCAACTCATGGAGTTCCTTCATGATACACGCTCCATTCACGTGTCCGTTGAAGGGTCCAAGGTATGAAGCGTCGCCAAATGCATCCCGAGAGTGGCCAAAGTATATCCAAGCCTGGTACTCAGCTGGCGTCTCTTTTTCAAAAGTATGCCTCTAAGCCACATTTAATCATGGAATCTTCACATAGAAAAGACGTGACTTGCCTGGTAAAATCTGAAAGCACTTCCATCCCATGAAGCCACCTGTAAGAACTTGTACTTGTTCGTGGGGCGACTGCTACCAACGATGAAGAGAGTCCACTCATCAGGACTGGTGCTGATACATTCCTTGTGGTTGAGCTTTACCACAGTCAAGAAGCGGAGGGAGGGCGTGAGCCATGTCCAGTCTGGGCGTTTCTTCCGGCTGAACCAGCCAGCATCCGCCACTGCGAAGGTGTTGACGGCGTATTTGGGATTGTCATTGTTTGCATCTGCTCTTGGTGAGCTAAGGACTTGAGACCTTTGGATACGCCAAAAAAGAAAGAGAAAGAAAAATGAAAAGAGAAGCAAAAAAGGAACTTACCCCAAAACTTCATCACCAAGTCATGACAGGTAATGACCTTGGAGTTGTCTCCCTCCTGCAGCCATCTTCCAAAGAAATCAGTGAAATTCTCAGCAAGAAACTTGCCATCGGCCAAAGTGTCTTGGTCGAACGTCCCATCACGGGTGAACTTTCGCCAGTAGAGTTGTGGTGGTGGTGACATGTTGGGCTCGGCGTTTGGGCTCAAGATGTTTGCAGAGCTTGCAGTTTTTCGACGTCCCTTTTATCTAGGCAGCCAACCGCGTAGAAGGTATTACAAAATTGACCATTCACCAGCATTTCTTTATTAAGACGTAGCGGTGTAGGGTCGAGAACCTTGGATGGAAACGGTGAAGGGAGGATAGTCGGAGGGCGCATATGTGACCGAGACATATTGGATACAGTATTCTTGGATTTAGTGAGGCCTTCTACTCAGAATCATCACATGCTTACGGCGGTGTAGCTAAGATGCAACAGTTGTAAGACAGACAACTCTCAACAAACAGGATAATCGTCCAAGTTGAGGCAAGCCGCCGTTGCAATACGGAGATGAAATTCCCAACCATCACTATGTTGGTATGCAGACAGACAATCGATCTTCTACCCCGCTTCAGGAACGAGAAGATGATACGCTGAGATGTGATGGCTGACACAAACTATCTTCGGCCCCATGCGGGCCGTTCCAGCCATGCCTTCACCGGTGTTCTGGACCTCCTTGGCACATGTCTCAAGTTGACCTTTCCATAATTCATGATTGGGTGTCTGCTCGGAGGTTTAGCTCCTAGTTGTATAATATGTCTATCTTCTGTTTGCGGGGCTCTTGAGACTCGCATGTTCAGCTCTAGACCTATGTCAATCTCACGCTGATCTCCAGAGTCTAGATTCAGCCAGGTTCAGGCATCAATCAGGTGCTTCTGAGACCTTTCACGAGGGTTGAATTCGGGCATTGGTGTGCTAAAGGGTTGACTCGACTTGGAAAGTTTGTGTTTCTTGCATGTGCCCTCAAGATACAGGGCGACCATTTCCTTCAGATAGGTGACAAGTCCAACTGAACTCCGAGTAGATAAACATATAAACCTCCCAAAGATCCTCAGATGAAATACCCATTCAACTCCTCAAGCATCTATTCAATCCTCACACTCATCCCATCTGTGCCCCTCTCACCATGTCTGAAAAGTTCACCGCCGAAACGATTCCCTCCTTTGACCCTCCCGGGTTCCCCTTCCAGGATGACCATCTGACAGACGACCAAAAGCAAGAGTGGTCTGACACCATCTCCTCTTGGATGGACGAAGAGATCAACGCCGGCTATACGGATGATCACGGCGTTTTCCACCGGACACCGGGAGGCACGGAACCTGCTGTATTCAACCGTACGGCGTTGACGCAGTTTTTCAACGGCCGTGCCACTCCTTATAATGTCAAGAGGAAGCCGGTCTCTATCAGCTGGCCCGCCTTCCCAAGATTGGTAAGTGCCGCATATCAAACCTCTGTGACCCGCCACAAGGCTAATGTATAAAGGTCGCAATCCACTACGACACGAAGGAAGACGCGTGGAAGGTCGCGGATGAAAACCGTGACCAACAAGACGAGTACCTTGAATGGACCGTGAAGAGGAACGAAAAGGGCGACATCATCTCTGTCACGTTTACGTGCGAGGGTCCTGAGGTGAATATCCTTGTCTTCTAATCCACCTCTCACATACTAACACACATACGTCCTTTTCCAGTACTGGGACCTCTTGGCCAGGAATGACAAGGAAAAGCTGCTGTCCATTTACAAGGCGTGCAATCCTGAGTACGCTGATCGAATGAAAGTTGAGGACTTTTTCGACAGTACTGACGGAAGCTACAATCCCTACAACCCATGGAATGGCATCGATCATTTGAGAGACTCTGAGGATCTCGGCCAGGGCTTCGTCACTACCAACCCAGGCTGCATCATGCATCTTGCCCAGCGCAACAACACTCTAGCAGCCGAGGTTGATATCGCGGCTCAGGCGACCGTTATTCGCAAGGACGCAGATGGAGAGGACATTACTGACAAAACCAAGCTCTGCAACTGCTCTCAGTACGGCCAGCCGTCAAGAAACTCGGATCCTCAGGTTAGCACGCACGTTGTTACTCAAGAAGACGTTGAAGCTAACTCTGTATCCTATAGATTGGCATTTCGATCAATGGGCTTGTACGCGATGGCAACAAGGTTTCAATTGCGAACCCTGTCGGCATCTACATTACCGAGTTCGATACCAGCAACTTCAAGCTTGAATACGGATCAGGAGATCTCAGGCCCATTCCCGATGGGACCTTCAACTGGGTGAGAGGCAACATTGACCAGAATATGGGACTCCGACTGCACATTGAGGTTCCCAAGGGCATCATTGGAACTGGAAACAAAGAGGGACGGCAACTCATCGTCCGTGACATTGTCGACGGGGATGGCCATAACATTAGGTATGGTGGTCAGTTTGCTGATGTCATCCGCATGTGTGTCAATGGCGTCAAGATCCCTGGTGGTGATCCAGCCCCTTCTCAGCCCTGCCCATGCGGTTCCAAGGCTCCGAAGGATGGGCGTTCAATGGTGGCTGCCGCACCTCCCCTGGATGAGGGTGTTCGTGGTCGGCGTCCCCCGATCAAGACCAGGTACTAGTGTCAAAACTGGCTTCACTGAGTACTGCCGTCTTAAGATACCTTTCTCTCTAACTTGTTCGAGCGTAAGAGAAGAGTATTCATGTTTGAGCATAAGTCACTCCAACAGGAAATAGTCAGGTAGCTTAGACTGATTCTGGATAACAATCAAATCATTCTTTCTTGTGACTAATATGCCATTGGACTAAATACTTAAAGGGAGGGGGCCTTTATTCTTGCGATACGGGAACTAATGGTTCATACAGTTTCGTCACATTTCTCGTCGAGGCGAAACTTTATTTTTTTGACTTGAGATTCCCCTAAGGCTTTTGAGAAGCCTTAAAAAGAGCATATAAGGTTGAATTGTTCGCCATCATACCCACCGCCAACTCTCTCACACTATCTAAACCTGCTTCTTTTACTTTAGCGTCAAAACCAATTACAGCTCATCCCTACCAACCTGCTTCTTGCGTTCAACACAAGTGAACTTTCCGCCCTTTGTAGACCCCGTAAGCGGATAGGGGCAAAGAGGGTTCTGCTCCTTGCTGTCCTGGCCGATGAGCGTAGTTTCAAGCGTGTCAGGCGCAACTCCATCCTCCACCCAATGTCGCAGGGCATCGAGTGCATGAAGAGGGTGTGCGACTCCCGCTGGTGCCGAGCAGTGTGTTCCTCCAGGAACCTCGAAGAATCGGTAGTAAGAAGCCGTGTCAATACCTCGGCTCTTATCCAGCGCAGTGACGCCGTCGTAGAATCGTCTCATGGCATTAATGGTAATAGCCTCATCGCTGGTCCCGTGCCATGTAATCATCTTCTTGTTGGCCTTGCGGAACCACTGGAAATCTTGGTCACCAGCACCAAACATGCCGTTGTAATATCGCTGGCTGTCGTGGAAGAGTTGATAATATTGCTCAGCCGAGAGGGTCTTGGAGTCAAAGGACGGGTCCTTCTTAACAAGTAGTCGTATCCAGTCGGTCGCGATGGTGAATGGAATTCCATCAGTGCATTTTCCATCCTGGCAGAGAGTATTGGCGAGCCCCATCATGCCCACGGCCGCGGTGCCTAGTGTTGATCCGGCGAAAAGACTCTTTCCCTCTGCATCCTTGGGTCCTTCAAACATTGCCTTCAAGACTTCGGCTGCCTCCTTGGAAACCTTGCACTTGGCTCCCTGGGATTCGAATTCTTTGCCGACAACATTACTTGGGTCGAACTTGCAAAGATCATCTCGAGAGATGATGCCGTCCTCCACTCCATCTAACTTGTCGCATTCCTCGATAGCAGCGGCCTTCAAGGCCTCAAATTGGCAAGCATCCGGGTATGCTCCGAGTTGGTTCATAACAAACTGCGGCCAGTACAAGGCCAGCAACAGTGACGGAAACTCAACACCTGGGCAGCTAGCCAAGATGCCATCGAAATCATCAGGATGCAGAAGAGCGCTTGTAATACCCTGACGACCACCAGTGGAGCAACCAGACCAGTACGAAAATGCGGGAGACTCCTCGTAGTAGTCTTTAGCAAAATGCTTTCCAATTATAGCCGCCTCGTGCACGGCACGGTTGGCAAAGTTGGTGAGAAGTGTCTGGTTGACGTTACCAGGGTTTGGCATCAACCAATCATCTGCAGTCGAAAAGGGGTCATGAACATAACCGCCGTCGCTAGATGCTGTCGCGTAGCCCTTGTATGTGAGAGCCGACATGGTGTCGTCGCCAATCTCTCCAGTAATCCAGCCCCCGCCTCCAATTCCGACGAATCGGTTGTTGTAGTTAGAAAGGGGCAGCCATACATGGGCGTGGATAACATCTTGATCGCCTGGGTGAGAGTATGTGACTGTCACGTTGCAGAAACTGACCCCTTCGGAGCCAATCTCAGATGATTCGGGTTTCCATTTGGAAAAGCCAGTATAGCCTTCCACCTTTGACGCTGTTGTCAGGATGTGCTTTGTGCCCAAAATCTCTGGAAAGGTGAATGTCTCTGGCGCGCATCGATCGGACGCAGCGTGGACTAGGGCAAGGTTCAAAAGAACAGATAAAGCGAGATAGGGGGTCTTTGGAGGAGGCATGATCGGATTTGGGAGGCAACACGATAGTTGCTGAACGCCCAAAATCAAAGGTGCAAAAGTCGGTCAAGAAGCTGGGGAACAAAGTATGGGGGTTGAGCAGGTTATTTATAATATGCTCACTGTTTCGTATGCATCCTGATTTGGATCGTCCCCTGGACAATGCAATGCCGACGCATGGATTAGCTCCACTGGGATGCAGACAGTTACCGCCAAGTACTATACATGCGACCTTGGAATCCAAACATAACACCGGATCGGCATCCATCCCGGTGTTTCTCGGGGCGGGTTGTCTAGTTGAGACCGTGGCCCTCGGGCCCCGGGTAGGGGTCAGATTCTATACGACCCAAGTCGGCCCTACGTAGGTAATAGCTCCGGGTAGGCCGAGGGTTATATGTCTGTGACCTGACGAGCATGACATTGCTGTGCCAACTGCCTGAACTGATGGAGATGGCAATCCCCACGTTCCTTTAGCCAGGCCGCGCGGGCCGCGGAGCCCGCGCTCAGGATCATTGTTACTCCCTAGCTCCTTGAAGAAACTGTGAAGACTTCTTGCGGTTCTCTTACGTTAGAAACAGCCTTAGAAAGACTCAAGAGTCGATATTCTTTACTCGTAACTCTCTTTTTCAGACTTAGCCTGAAGACGAATAGACTAACTTGGGCTCAGAAATCGGGAAAGTGATTCCATGCGAGGCTAACTAGGAAAGCGATTCCAGATCAACTATTACAAGGGGCCTGTGCTAAATACCTCGGAAAGCAATTCCATACTCACTGTGAAAACTATTCCACACTAGCGGGGACTCTGACACCTTATTCTAACCGGACCTTGGAGTTCTCCGCCACCTTAACGATCTCTTTCATGTCCCTTACCTTGGCGCGTATCAGACTATCCTTCTCATCGTGTTGACAAGCCAGAACTGCGAGCGCCGATGACTTCCACAACGGGACGTTGCGCCTATTGCCGACGATGGTCAGGACAGTCAGGAAGAGTCCAGCCAGCTGTATAAGTATCGGCCCAATTAGCCAATGCCATCGAATCGAGACAAATATCCTGCTCTCTACCCGGTCTCCTCTAGCTAGCATCCCGTTGGGCCCGTCGCGTATGTAATCGGTCATGCTCATGGCCATGTTTTGGAACGCCTGAGAAAGATCCACGTCTCCTCCGAGTACAGAAATGAAACCGGGATTCGGGTTATCAGAATAACCCTCATCCCATCTTGATTTGAACTCGGCTGAGTGGAAAATTTGGCGCAATGCTATCATGTCAAGAAATGAGATCCTCAATGTTGGCGAGTTCTCTATCTTTGATCCATTGGACATCACCTGCCACTTCCAACAACTCCCACTTTCCTCACCAACTGTAGCACATTCACCATTATCCCCCTCACTGAGATCGAACTCACGAATACTCTGGAATGAAAAGGTGCTTCCATTTGCCCGGGCATTCGAATACTCGTACGCGGCGGGCTGGAGAGTGCAGTCAGTTACGTTGATGTTGGAGCCGGAGAATCCAGGCACCTCGGCGGTTGCTCGATAGACGGCCATTTTTGCAACTTCCACGTTCTGGGATCCAATATTCGGACCAAAACTTGGTCCTGCCTTCGTGGTGTTGATCTGAAACGTAGTGTGACCTTCTGAAGGTTTGGACCATGTCGAAAGGACTACACCTGCCGGAGTGGTCAAGTTGCACAAACGAGGTCCACGTGGATAAAGACGGCTGCAGTTTTGATGCTTCAATGTATAGGCAGTGACGTTTGTGCATACGCTCTTGAAGCCAAGAGAGACGTATGATCCATTCCAATGACAAGACCCGCCACATGCGAACTCGGGTTGGCTATTGAATTTGTAGAGACCCCTAAGTATGGCGGATTGCATCCCGGGATCCGGCGGCTGAAAGAACATTGTCTGGTTGACGAGGGGGACCCAATTCATGTTCCGATCATATTTATGCGCGAACCCAAAAGTCGCCCCGTCATCCGGCGTGACGACGTCGTATGCTTCAAGGCTAACGACCTGTTGGGCGAGAGGTGCGAGCCCAAGCCGAAATATAGTGATCAGGGCGCCAATGGTGGCGAGGTTCCATCTGACGGTGAATAAGAACTTGACTGACCCAAAGGGCCCTCGGCTAGCCTCGTCAAACAATTCAAGTCGAGATAGCTTTCGATGACCGGTTGCAAAGTGTAGCCATTTAAGCTGGCTAATCGAAGCACTGACACTGTGCATTATCGCCGCGCTGCAGGCAGTCGTGAGAATAGAGATGATGGCGTTGAGTGAGATTGGAAACTTCCAATCGGAGAGCGGTCTGTCATTCATGTGACAGAAGATGGAAATGATAGCCCCCAGCAAGATCAGACTGCCGAAGCTGGAGAGAATCTCTAAACCCCAGCCTTCTGCTGACAACGTTCTGCCCTGTTGATACTCGACTTGGAGGGGATTCTCCCTTTGTGAATTGGAGCCTGACGATTCGTACCCTGTGTCATCGGGTTCTGGCATTGGATGATATGCTGGTGGTTGAAGGCGGCCGTGCATGTTGGTCATTTCAGCTTCCCGTGTTCCTTACAACGGTGGAAGATAAAGGGGTCCTTGAAACTCGGTGGGCAGGAATTAGGATTTGTTCGGGTCAACGTTGAAGTAAAACAATACTAGGTCCCTAGAAGCTTTTGTAATGACTGCTGGCTATGTGAGGGGCTGACTAAACTGAATCACATAGAATATGAGACCATAACAGCGGCTGAGCAGACTACCCTGGCCAAAGTCGAACGTAGGGAAAACAGGAGAATAAGGCTATGGAACGCTGCGTGACTAAGTGATAGGATGAGCCACAGCAAGGGCTGTAATAAAATTCCAGCTCAGTGACACACCCGTCGTATTAATGAGGCTCGTTTTGTTCCACATTACACCATATCCCGACTTTTTTTCAGCTCAGGTTGTACGGCTGGGAGGACAGTTGGCCTTGTAAGTGGGATTCGGGCCGATACCGTGGCTGACGGCTGGGAGATGGAATACTGTTTGCTCCCAGAGGGGGGACTCAATCATGCTAATTAGTAAAATGTATGCCCACTGACAACTATAGTAGGGCTTAGTAGAACGCGCTGTCTCAGACTCGCGATGGAGGACTCTTTGAGCCAGCAGCCTGAAAAGATGCAGGTGCTTCATCCGTCGCAAGAAGCTCCGAATGATGAAAGACCTTCCCCTCAAGCGTCCGCATAAAGAACTTTACCCTCGTCCCTCGTATCTTCCCCCCATATACCCCAGCTTGAGCACTCTCCGAAGGCTCAGATATAAGCCTATGAATCCTCCTTTCTTCCGGTGGCATACCAGGACATGCAACCGGCATTGGTGATAGTTGTCCCTGATCATCCAATATCGCACCATGCTCAATCTCGATTAACCGTCTTCCGATGGCATGCATTATCTGACTCTCCCAGAGACTCTCCTTCGGTACTCCATGTACTTTAATCAACCGTAGTGCTTCTAAGCGTGTGGTCAAATCCCGACACTTCATCACGATGGAGAAGAGCATCGGTGTAAAGGCCATCTCGAAACAGAATACCAACGAGCGTTTGTTGTTTCTTTCGACGAGTGCAGACTCTTTGACTATTCGTTTGAAATTGTCCACGTGTTTGTCGTAGCCTGATTCTTCGGGACAAAAAGCCATGCGACCCCATACTTGACAAGTTTGGTGACGCATGACGAAGAAGCTTCTTTGAAGTTCCGTGACAGCTGATGGTTTCACCTTCTTTTCCCATTTGTCGAATAACACCTGCCATTGAGCCAAAAGCGCCTCGGTCCTTTTTTGCTCTTCAAGGAGACGAGGATTTACTTCCTTGTGTCTCAAATCACCAACACAGTACTCCTCGCCCCATCGAACGAGACGCACCGTACGATTGAAAATATCGTCAATCATCCCTTGAGCGTCTGAAAAGCTAGAGAACTCTGCTTCTCTCGGTACCTGATATTCGAAAACGTTCAGGTCTGGAAAGTTGGCAAAGTCCCCACCAAAGAACAGTGGGACTGCGCATAGTCGTCTGAACATGGGTGCCAGGTGTTCCGTCACCCATGTCTCAGATATACACTGTTTTAATATGGCAAGGCCGTGGTTGCAATGTTGAACAGCCAATCCCTGGTTCGACTGGAGGAGTTCCATGCAGACGAAGAGAAGACAGACTAGCAACACCAAAGGTTGGTTGTCCATCTTCTTCAGTTCTTGTATTGCCGTGTTGTAGTGTTTCAGGGCGACGGTGTGTTGTGGTTTCTTCCCAGACTGGACCTCAGCCTCTACTTCTTCGTAAAAGGAGCTGATTGCAATGACAGAGTGTTTGACAGCCGGCTGAGAACAACAGATCTGCATGACAACCTTTGTCCAGAACGAGGGTTCGATGGGGCCGGAAAGTGATGGTCCTGCAACTTCACAGAAAAACTGCAGGGCTCTCGCTTCGGTCTCGGTTCCGCCATATTGGTAAAGCATTCGAGAATCGGCGGGATCAGGGGTCCACGGTAGTAGTAGCCTATCACACTTCCGTCGAGAGTCGTCCAAATTGGGAGTCCAAGGCAGCATATACCCATCACATTTGCGGCCAGTCTTTTCACACCTCTGACAAAATGGCTTAGCCTCATCACACTTGACCTTGCGTATTCTATCGATCAGTAATCAGCTTCCCTCTTTCCAGCCACTTGCACACACATCGGTCGACTTACTTGCAGGTCAAGCATCCGGTGCGGACCTTGCGGCTGCCCTTTCGCGCCATGGCGTTGGAGGTTGGAGTCCGAACGAACCTGTGAGACTCTGCCGAGAGCGAGGGGTATATATGGCATGTGGAACGGAGCTCGGGGCCTACATGAGCTACCGAGCCAATCAGGATGGCTAATTTGACAGTTTAAAGTGCGAGGGCGACATGGATAATAAGAGTCCGAGGTGGCCAATGGTATGATGAGAACGTCTGCCAAGACGACTCCACCTGAAGGATTCTGTGACATCGCGTAGGAGTGGAAGCTTCGGTAACAGTCAAAGGATTCAAATCTTGTTTAGAGAGGAAATAGGCGCCATCGGCAAGGCGGTTCTTGCGGTTGGGTTGCCGACGAAGCCATCACAGCCCTATGAGAGTTGGCTGCAGTACCGGGTTAATAGAAGGTGCATCTAACACGTGGAGAAGCCCCACCCACCTGTCTTCAGTGCTTGACGTCTAAGAATACCTACTGCACAAATACAAACAATCCAGCCATACCTCGCCGTAATAGCACACGACATATTGATCCGAGAGTCCGCAAGCCTTTACCAATCACTTCAGCAAGCTTACCATTGAGGAAATCCATACCTTTCGGGAACGAGCATCCCGAGTTTCTCTTTAGCCACCCGGAGCTAGGTTGAGTTTGAGCCGGGACTCGGGGATACCCTAGGGCACCTCAGGCGGCACTCTGGTCATTTCACCTCGATCCTTCTTAGCACCTGGTGACCTGCGCAAAAAGCCCTGAGCCCCTTTTTATTCGGAAGCATAAAATTCTATCCTATTGGTAAGCAACTTTGACAACAAAGGAAGAACTTGTGAGAGCTAACTGGAATTCCTCTCGGCCGAGTCCGCATTTTCTTGCCTAATTCGGTAAGTCCAGCGCCGGGAGTCGGCCGGAAGCACAACCTCCACTAACAACTTGCACTCAGTCACTGAGCGAGTGCGTGCCTTCACGCCATAAGAGGGCTCAGTTTCTTTTGTGAAGCTACATCCACCCAGTAGACGTCCTCATCTCCACTGTCAATAGCGCTCCAAATGTCCTTGACGAGCTGGTAATGCTGCTGGACCTTTGGAAGAGGAAGGACGTGTGTGTAAGCTGCCAACCGCGATTTGACAAAATTTCGAGCGCGAGCTGTCTCTATCGAGGCGCCAAGTATCGATCCGGAATCGGGGGCTTGATTGTTGTACCGCAGCTCGCCTGACACTGCCACCATGACGAAGGGCTGGATACACCTCGTGAGAGACTCGAAAGGAATCTCTTGCAGGATCTGGACGACATGTGTGGCCAAAGAAGTCAACCATGCACTTTTTTCGTGCTTGGTGGGAACTTTTGAAGCCTCTAGTGGTAAAAGGACTTCGTCTTTGTTCCAAGGCCGGTAACGCCGCGTGAGCAACTCCGGGAAAACACGGTATAATTGTAAAAGCCCTGTATATCGGAAAGCTTCATCCATGTGCTGGAAATGCGTCGGTGGGGTGTTGGGGTCACCAGGGTCCACAATGCATGAGGCCTCTGCCGCAACGAAAGCGAGGAGTTGTTGCTCAAGACGGCCAGCTTCCTCCAAGGTATCTCGAAAGAAGTCGATTTGATACTCATTAGTGAAAAGGACGTTTGGCAAACTTGTCCGCACACTAAAGACCAACCGCCCTACATTGGCCATCAGTTGGACTATCTCTCGAGATATCCCATTCCAAGCATGGGGGAATGTACGGCCAGTCAGTTGAGAAGAACTGACGCATATCTGTCGGCTCAGGTTTCTCCCATTTCTTGTGTCTGTGGTGAACGCAAGAAGCATCTTCCAAAAATCGAATGCTTCCTCCAAGAATGACCAGCTAAACTCATTATCCGGCAAGGACCACGACGAGATAAGTGCTCCAGCCTCTTGGAACTTGTCAGTTGCCAGGTCGTGAGGGTCAAACCAGCTCGAGCTGTGACCGAATAAGAAGGTGGCCAGAGCGTGCTCCTCCTTACGGATAGGAGATATTGAGTTCTGTTGTAGATATCCAAGAGCACATGATCGTTCCCGCATAGCCGTGGCGGCGAGATGAGGAAAACTCTCTGATAGGCAGACGGCTGCCATGCTCTGCATGATGTGATAAAGAGCCCCGGAGGATTGCCACATCCTCCCGATCATGACGCGTAGCGAGTTGAAGCTATTATCCCAAGTACAGTATAACTTGATCACTTCTTTAAAGAAGTAGTCTGTGAGTGCTGATGGTAGGTGTCGCAACTCGGATAGGCGGAGCGGTGAAAGCTGATGGGAGGCATCAACAGTATTATTTGAGGCCGTTTGGGAACCCTGCGCAGCAGGGCTGAGTGTTTGGTTGACTAAGTCTCCGATATCAAGGTCGAAACATTGATCAAGGAAGTTCTGGTTGCTGATATTGGGGTCCTCTGGTAGGAGATTAAGTACGCCGTAATTAGTCTCGAAGGGCAAGAGGTCGCCCATTGATGCCAGGTCGAGGCCTGGTGGGAAAAGGTCGAATGCATTATAGAGGCTAGGTGAAAATGATGTGGGTTGTTGAAGAGAGGTGGCGTCTTCTACCGAGGTCCATTGTTGGAGTGCTGAAAAAGGATGGTCAAGTTGGGTGTTTTCCACCACAGTAGAAGAATCCTGAATTGGTGCTTGGGAGGCTTCATTTGAAATAATAGGAAGAGGGGGATTTGTGCTCTGACTGGGCTCAGAGCTTGCTGTACGGTCCGGAATGGATCCTGATGGAACCTCAGCCCTCCGAGAGCGCGGGCGTGTTTGGCCAAGTTGGAATTGATGCTTCTGTGACCAACGGACATTGAGCGAGTATCCGGGGCATGGCAAGTCTTTCTCTTGACAACGTGAACAGCCTGGCTTCTTCTCGTCACATTTGATCTGACAAACAATGTCAAGTCAGATAGTAATCCCTGCTTGCTCTAGGACTCCTTACCTTCTTGGCCTTGCACCGGAGACAACCATGTCTCGATTTTCGGGGAAGTGCTTGCATGGCTATTACAGATGCGATCCACTCTAGGGGGAGGACAGATTGTATAAATTTCGAGGACAATAGAATTCAACTTTGGTTGATTGGATGGAGGATGTTGATGTTAGAAAGGAGGAGGTCCCCGCTCGCCTCCATCGCCGAAACCATCACGACTAGCTTCCCTGTCACGTGCCTCCCTGAACGCGCTCCAACCCAACATCGATCTACCATATGATGGAATGCCATTGATCAGAGGTCATCACTATGAAGTCTCATTCCCGAGTAGTTTGCCAATTTCCTCGGCTATCGCCATGATGCGTTCCTCTGTCAATCTCCGTCCAATAATTTGCACGCCCACTGGTGCACCATGATAAGCCTCCGGATCGTCTATTCAGACCAAATTAGCACTATCCTTGACCTTTTTAAGGAAAACTCACATTCTGCCTGAACTGTGCTGTCAATATCCGTCAGGGGACTGAAAGACGCATTCTTGACATCAACGGCCTTATCGGCAAAAGTAACCGGAACGACAACACTTGTAAAGTCAAGGAGGTTGATCACACTGGAATACCCGTAGTACTTGAACTGGTCGTGTCGGATGGTTGCGGTTGGTGTGATGGGCGCGATGATTGCATCTAGCTGCTTACCAAGCTTCTCCTCCAGAGCTCGAATGGCAGCCAAGTATTCACGCTGATAATTCCACTTCTCGAGGTTTGCACTCCAGAGCTCGTTCATGTCTAGCTTGGGCAGGGATGGGTTGATCAGATCAGCAAAATTGGGGATGTCGGGTTCACCGGAAGCCTTCAGCGTCTCGAACACATCCTAAAGGTTAAGTTAGACAAGTATTGAGGTCGGTTCGAGGGTTCCTACTGTTCCGCCATCTGAGGCGTAGATCTTGTTGACGAGATCGATAGCATACGAGTGCTTGTAAGGTACCCAGGGAACGACCGTATGACCTCCTTCCTTCAACTTGTCCACAACTGTCTGTACACCTCGAAGGATGGGAGGGTGAGGAAGAACCTAACTTATTAGCTGAACGTCTCTTCCGCCGATAGAACCAAACTTACCACTCCATCGCAATTGTAGAATCCCAAAGTCAAGCCCTTGGCGGAAATCTTGGCTTTGATGGCGTCTTCTTCGGCCTGTCGCCATGGCATCGGGATCACCTTGGAGTCATACTCCCAGGGTTGCTCCGCAAGAACTGAAGTCACAAAGAGTCGCATGTCATCTACTGAGTGTGTAAGGGGTCCACAGACGGAATGGACGGTTTCTTGTCCCTCCATGCTGTTGGCCATCTTGGCGTAAGGCAAACGCCCATGACTAGGTCTCAGGCCGTAGAGAAAGTTGAAGGCAGATGGAACCCGAATGGAGCCGCCTTGAACTGTCAGCACGTATACTGCAAGAGTGATGAGATGAAGCATACCGATATCGGTGCCAACGCCAATGAGGCTCCCACGGAACCCAACCAAAGCACCCTCTCCACCGGAACTACCTCCACAAGACCAGTTCTTGTTTCGGGGGTTCAAGGTTCGACCAATGATGTTATTGATAGTCTCGCACACCATAAGACTCTGGGGAACACTGGTCTTGATGTAAAAGACGGCTCCGGCTTTGCGTAGAAGGCTAGTCAGGACCGAATCTTCCTCGTCATACTTGCCAACCCAAGCTGTGTAGCCCATGGTGGTTTCAAGGCCCTACTACTGTCAAACATGCAAATATGCATTTTGTGATTGAAGAAATACCTTGATTCTGAGTTGATCCTTGAGTGAGATGGGTAATCCATGCAGAGGTCCTACTGTCTTTTTGTTCTTAGCAAAGTATTCATCCAATTCGCTGGCTCTCTTGAGGGCCATCTCCGGAAAGAACTCGTGCGCGCAGTTGACCTGAAATGCAATTAGCATCATAGTTCAACGTCTGATAGGCTCTCGGACCAACCAATTGTTGAGCGAGCGCAGCTCTCTTGCAGAACGCAGTCGTGACGGCGACAGATGTCAGCTCTCCTGCCGCCATCTTGTTGACCAGTTCAGAAGCAGAAGACTCGGTGATGACGAGTTCCTCCAAGGTCATGATGCCGCTGCCTTTAGGGAAATTCAGCATCGAGCCATCGTATGCCGGTACCTTGATGCGCCATTCCGTTGGAACAGACTCGTCAATGCGACGCTTCTTATCCTTGGCTATCGTCTCCCAAGTCATGGTTTCCAGCGTGCAGAAGTGATGGCCTATTGCAAAAGATGACACAGTCGATCCTTTGAAGAGCAAGATTATACAGGAGAAAGATTAAATTGAGTGCCTGGGGTCACAGAACTTGCTTTATACCTTGAGCGTTCTTGGCAGATTGCACATTGACTGATAAACACACTGATAACCCCGCACTTGTTGTCATTGTCCATCACTCTTGATATCAGGACGGACCGGGCCGGCAGGGTGCAACATTTCCCTGGAAGGGCGCTGGACATGTCATTAGTCGCTGACTGTCGCCAACCCCGCTCTTAGTGCGCCTCCCGCAAGAAACTGCCTAACAGAGATAAGATGCTCACATTAGCTTAGTGGCCGAGGAGATGTGTGTCTTCTACTACAGGCAGAAAAGAGACCAATAGAAAAGCCACTGTGCTAGCATTGGGATATAATGCTAGGATACGCGGAAAATGCCTTCCATCTTATATTTAAAGCTTGGCCCTTGAAGGGATAACTTAGGCGTAAAACCTAGATGTTTCAAGAAACCATCAGCACTCCTGTGGAACAATAAACCACCATGCCATACGGCAAAAGTAGAAGATACCTTCTGCTATTTGCAGAGGCATTTGGGCCTTATATTGCTGCTTCATAACTCCCTTGTGCCCCTAGTCTATTTAGTTCATGGCTTGAATGCCGTTTCGGAGATTGGGTACAAAGACTTGATATAGATTGCAGCTGCGCAAGGTTTACTGTGATAAATTGAGAAATAATGAATCCCTTGTATGAAAGCTTGAATGAAAACGAAGAAACTGCCACTGGGAAAAGAAATAGACCATTATTTAGAGAAAAACATTCCTGTGCCCATTCATCCAATCAACTGACCCTTCCTGACAACCTCGATATCCTATTCCGCCACGATACCCAAGTTGGGGCGGATTGCCAAGACTAGATTCGACACAGTCTTGTCCAAGTCCCTGAGCTTTGGCGTCTTCACCTGCTCAAGGAATCGAGCTATCTCGTGCGACTGCTTGAGAACCTCGAAAAGTGCCCGTGCTACTATCTCCCTTGAACGGATCTCCTTGATTCCCAGCCAAAACAGTTTCTCGCACACGAGAATCGCGCACGCCGTCTGTGCTATCAACTCCTTCCAAGGCGTAGGGCATAGGATGTCGCCGAGCACATACTTGTCGAACAACGCAGCCCCTGCCCATAGTACAGACGATCCCATAGGGACACTAAGTGGTGCGCCAAAGACCACTATGCCACCAACACTCCCCACTAGAACGCCAAGTGATGTTGGGTGACTGAACATCTCCCTCACCCAGTCCCGCCCTCCTTTGGGTGGGCGTAGCGCGGAAAGCAAACCTGGAGCATCCTCGACGTCAAGAGCCACTGCCACATTAAGGCGGTAGATTGGAGGTAAAATCAGTTCTGAATGCTCTCGCAAGGCTTCCACAAGGGAAAGCGGCTGTGTGATTGACTTCAAGTATTTCCGGGTGCTACTCTCTGCACACTGACGAGAAGCCTGCTTCAGAGCCTGCCCAAGGTATCGTATCATTGCCTTGTTGTGAATCCCAAGAAGGACCTCGTCCCTCAAGCAAGCTCTTGTCTTTTGACACAGCTCTTGAATAAGCTGGGTTGTGTCTTCATCTGTACTCATTACAAGCAAGTCAGTTATGCTGAGCGGAGGCTAAATGCTGGAACAGGAAAGGACTTACCTCTAGTGGTCACGAAGCAAATCTCGCATTGTCCCGTTGACAGTTCGCATACTAGGTTCCGCCGCTCTTGACACCGCGAGTCCAAGATGGAATCTCGGCGGGACTCGACATTGGTCTTGAAGTCGGCTGGGATTCGACTAGGTCGAAATTTCGGCTGATCTGGGTGTTCCTCGCAGTATTGACGGCATGCATCGCTCAAGCAATCCTCTCTCAAGTTGTCGTACCTGGTGAAGACGACGATAAAGGGAACACCGCGAGAACTGGTCGACCGGAGGAATTCGCGATCAGCCTCCTCAATGCGGGCAACGGAGTTGCAACAGTACCTGTGCGTGCAAAGTTAGCTTTAGTAGACACTAAGTAGTGGTTAACTCACCAGATACAATGCAGTTGCTCTTCAAATGTAGTCGTCTCCTGACGCTTCTTTATGAAGCCATGGACCCTTCTGAGGGTTTCTTCCAGTCCTCTTTCAAAACCATTCGCATCGTGAAAAATGAAATTATCGCCGTTCTCTCCTGCAGTAGAGCTAGTAAGCTCAGCGTCGATCTCATGTTGGACAGAGTCAATGCCAGAGCTTGCAAGCGACTATGATGCTCACGTTACCATCGACGCGAGGTTGAGAGGGTCGATACGAAACTAAACTTACCACTTCGTCGCCGAGTACCTCGTTAACGAGAGTGGACTTTCCCACGCCAGAAGGTCCGCAAATCAAGACTCTGGGTCGGCTGCGTTCCAGGTTGACAAGTCGAGTGTGATACAGGTTCCAGTACAAGGACTCGGGCCGGATGTTGAGGTCTTTGATCGCTTGGCGGATCTTGTTGGCGCAGGTCAAGGGGTTGAGAAATTTGATCCCAAGTGGTGTAATATCATCTGCCCAGAATACAGATGGATGAATAATAGTAGCTACGAGGAGACTAAAATCAGCGCCTGTAACTTGCCAAGGAGATATCTAAAGGTCGCTTTCTTACCTGCAGCAGTGTCATCGTCAGTCGATATCTGCCTTTCCGAGGTGCTTAGTTGAGCTGTGAGTCCAGAAGGCTCATTGGCACCTGGTTGCAAGTCTGGACGGTTGAATTCTTCGTTCAGATCCCACATTTGGACCGTTGCCCCGTTTTTGAAGGGAATTTGATGAGGACCTTTGTCTCTCGGCATGGTATACTCCATCGGGTCTTGGATTCCCTCGACCAGTCGTTCAGGCACTTGGAACTCGACAATGAGGCCATAGCGAGTGGCTTCACTCAGTATCCACTGAAGAGGCCACAACGACAGACCATCCTGCTTTGATCCACCTCCCATGTCGCCATGAAATCCTAGGAACCATGCTTCTACGCAGGTCCTTGAGGCGTTATTGGCCGGAAGTCTCCCTCCTTGAGAGTTTTTGACCCTCTCCGGCTTGAACGTATCTCGATTTTCAAGGAGTGCCAGAGCATGTCGCACGTGATGAGTGTTTTTCGCTTGGCGAATATCATAGTGATAACTTTCAAACAATGGCCTGGTAAGATCGTTGTTGAACCAGCTAAAGGCGCCGTCGGGATCCAAGAAGCCAACTGATTTGACGGTATCAAAGAGTCCAAGAAACTGGATTCTAGGGGAATCTGTGGTGCATCTAGAGCTATTGGTTGTATCTCAGCATTGAGTGACCAGGCAGAAGTTATCCGTAATGCTTACAGAAAATGAAAGTCCTACACAGCACCATTAGATTCTTGGGCTTCTCGTAATTTGGCAGGGAACTTACGGAGTGTGGCTGGGAGCTATTGTTCCCCTCCTCTCTACGCCTTTTGTAGATCTCAATCGCCTCGACCAACTTACCATCCCAGTCTTCAACGCCAGGTTTGAGAGTTCCCAAGTCATTGAATAGCCCGGCCACAGCTCGTACGACAACTTCAACTAGTCAGGAAATGATCGTAAAGAGAAGGGAGTGTAAGGAAGGAACTCACAGGCACCACGACTGTACCCGAAAAGGAAGAGTTCGTCCTGAGAGGGGCAGCATGCTTTGGCACAATGCTAGATAATAAAAGGGTAAGTTCTGAACTGCTAAGTTAGGGACCGGGATATCCTACCTCATAGACTTCCGCGATCAATTCCTCATACCCATCACCTGACCCTCCCTGCCAGTATCTTTTCCACTTGGGCTGTCTCGCGCCCAGGCCCTTGTAGTATCCCTTTTTCTATAGTTGACGTGAGCATTTGACAGAAAAAAGGACGCCCTATCTTGGGAAATACCTGTTCCCACTCCTGCCCATCTCTGCCTGTGACCCGGCCTTGCTTGACTGCTAGGTACACGCGAAAGATGTTTGAGGGGTTCTTCTCGAAGCAGCCTACTGCCATATTAGTGCATACTGGACCAAAGGGCATAGAGAAGACGTGAATGGTACCTTCTAGGCCATCCTCGACCATCCAGGTTCCGTCGACGCAATAGACGAATCGTCGCGGAACGTGCCTCCTATTGCAATCGGCACATCTCGAACGCTCGGCTCTAGGTTGTCCAGCCGTGCGGGATTCCTCGAGGCTAAGGTGGTCGAGACCGGTGATGGTTTCACCATCGATCTCGGTTGCATACTCCCAGAGAGATATTGTATCCATGAGGAGCTTCGAGGGAGAAAAGAACGACAGCACAGTTAAGAGACTTGTGCGCTGAAGTCAAAAAAGCCTCAAACCAGGCTGTGAGGATTGAGAAAGAAAAAACAATGACATCGGGCTCTCGGCTGAAAGGCAGGCCAAGCCACTTTTTCATTCGTTGGCGACGCGCCACATCTCTGCCCAAGCTGTGCAGCCTGATTCCGCTCGTGATTTTGAGGGGAGAGGGATTTCTGGCGATACGTGGCCTGCATGGTTAGACAGGCGAGATGAGAGATCGTCCGAGCAATAGAGGCAAGATAGCTGTTACTCATAGACAACTCTTCGCTTGACGGAAACCCCTATGTCTTCTAGCTCAGTTATCCCATTTGGTGCAATGTATATCAAGTCTCAATGTGTTCTGTATTACGGTTGAAGCCTGAGCCACGATAGGATAACTGATCCAGGAGACCATGAGATCGACGCTCAGCTTACCAGCAGTTTCACCTTTCACGATGCGAATCGCTTTGAATATTCCGGTCAGCTCCACGCTTTTTTCCTTATCAAAGTCACTAGCTACTAGCATAAGATTCTATGCTCCCAAATCAAACAACAAGACCGAGAGTCCGCCATGGTAACGAAAAACACAATCATTAATAAGTTCTAACACCACAACCCAATGCTAAAAACCACAATGACCTGTCTTATTTGATTGCGAAAACCTAGTCAAAACCTCATAAAAGCCAAGAGCCACTTGCATTCCTCCTGCTCATTAGATCCTCCACTCGTTCAATGTGGGCATCCCGAAAATTGAATTTGTCGATGACCCAACTTGTCCTACCCTTACGATTTCTCTCGATGGTCTCGCCGTCTCTACCATTTCTGCTCTTTCTAATAGTTTTTCTCTCTGTTATTGCTCCGTTATTTATCTTATCTGATATTCTTCCTTCCTTTGGACATCCCCTTAATCATCGTCGTTCAGAGACCATGAAAGAGATCAGTACGCAGGAGAGGTTTATGATCCAAGCTTTCCAAGCTTTCGAGTGAGCAATACAGAGCTAGAAGATATTTATTAGGTTGTAGATCATTATAAAAGGCTATACGTCTACTATGCCATTTCTCAAATCACAGGGGAAGTGGAAACGAAATCCAAATTATCATAACCGCATCACACGTGAATTGATTCTCATACTACTCTACATCATACTCATTTCCCATACAACCGCCAAAACTCCAAATCTTGTACACGTCTTCGTAGCCAAATGGCTCTCATAACTTTTTCCAGTTTACTGGCTGATACCTCCACAAGGACCACTGTGAGAGTGGGTGTGCTCGCTGGACCTCTTGAGCATCTGAGCCTTATCGGCGTCCCATCTCCGGGAAGCCTTATGGACGCGGGGCAGAGACTTGAAGCTCTTGGCGTACTTGGCGACAGAGTTGGCAATGCTCTTGGTGTTGAGAAGGTAAGCCTCCTTGTTGAGGTTGTTAATGTCGTCACCCTTCTGGTGGTAGTTGACGTCGTAGGCAACACCGGCCTCGCCGCCAAAGAGCTTGGCCTCCTCCTCGGTCTTGAGCTGCTCAGCACCGGTGAAGAGACCGCCAGAGGGGATACCGTTCTCGATGAAGGCGGCGTAATCGGATCGGCCGCTGAACTCGGAGGGGACATAGGGCTTGCGGTTGGTCTTGAAGAACTTTTCAAAGTCCTTCTCAATGACGTCGGAGCCAGCAGGACCAGTGAGGTTGAAGGCGTTGCCATCACCATCGTAGATACCATAGACGTAGTTAGGGCTAGCAATCTAGTACAAATTAGTATAGATTTAATCAAAGGGATGAGAGTCAACCTACCATATCAAAGTTGAGGTAAGCACGGATCTTGTTGAGCTCAGTCTCAGAGCCGTTGATAGACTTGATGTAGTGGTAAGATCCAAGAAGACCGAACTCCTCAGCGCTCCAGAAACCAAAGCGAACAGCATTCTTAACGCGGAACTTGGCCAGAGCCTCGGCAACCTTCAGGACACCAATGATACCAGAACCATCGTCGCTGTGGAATATGGTTAGTCAATGGTACCCTCAAACGTTTTTATGGCACTTACTTGACACCAGGGCCGGCAGCCACAGAGTCGGAGTGACCTCCCACAACAAGGACGTTGTTGTGGTCACCCTCCTTAGTCTCGGCAATGACATTGTAGCTCACACGGTTCTCAGTGGTAGCATCAATGTCAAGATCGACGGTAACATCGCCAGCCTTGACAAGCTCAAGAATGGCCTGTCCCTCCTCCTGGCTGATGCCAACAATGGGCGCGTAATCGCCGAAAGCAGCGCCGAGCGTGCCAGCCAAACTGCCGGGGACATTGTTGTACACGACAACACCCGCGGCACCAGCTTGCTTGGCATTGGTCGACTTTTGGGCAAAGGTACACTCGCCTCGTGACACAAGGACGACGTTGTCCTTGGTCTCGGCGGGGAAATCCTCGACAGCGCATCCGAGGTTGGAGGCAACAACAAGAGGGCCCTGGACGGTACCACCGGGGGTGTAGGTCATGATGGCGGCAGCAAAATCCTCTCCGTTGACCTTGAGGGAAGCGGTACCCTGCGAATAAAGCTCGGTGAAGGGCTGCTTGACCACATCATAAGTGCCGAGGCCCTTGAGGGTGTTGTAGATGTAGTCGACGGTGGCATTGTGACCACCGCTGCCAAAGGCACGGTTTCCTCCGTTGGCATCAGCAAAGTCCTGGAGCTTCTGGGATCCGGCGAGGAGGCCTTCGATGTTGATGAGCTTCTGCAGCTTCAGCTCGTTGACCAGGGGCTTCTTCTTGCCGCCGGCGCTGACCAGTGAAGGCGCGGCCAAGGCGTAGAGGGAGAGCGAAAGAATAGAGGACTTCATGCTGGGCTGAGGAGAAGAAGACTGAGCAGCTACCTTAAGAGACAGGAGAGGCAGTGATGAGCAAAAGGATTTCCTCGAGCGTGAGAAAAGGCCTTTTATAGGTGAAGCTCTGTTATTATGCAGATAGCTACAGTACCTCCAAGCTTCTCATCTCAACTAACTATCCTCGGTCCATGGACCTTTTCTTCATGCCCTGCATGGCACTTCTGCATAGCACAATATATGGATTGCACCAATCAACTAAGCAACAGGGTCACGGCGACCATCCCAATGAGGCAGTTGTAGGGATGCGCGGGACGATCTGTCTTGGCGAGCGAATCGATTCCCCGCCGCAACTGCCTCTTCCAGGAACTAGCGCCGTGCTCAAATCCCACGTCGCGTGGAACTTTTGGCGCATTCGCAAGTGTGACCTTGGTTGATAAGGGCAGGTCGCAAGGCCCTGGTGGCTAGGCGCCCAGAGATAGGCGGTGCGGTGGCGCTGATATGAGTGGCTCAATCCGTGGGTTGGTCACTTTTAAGCATCATTGTAGGGTTATCTGTTGTGACCGCAGGGATGTGTGCTCGTCACCGCGGAATGAACTGATGGGAGGACCGGGTGCTCCGAGCGGAATCTTTGGAAGTGTTACCAGCCACAGGATGGTGGTTCCTTTGTTTTGCACTAGACTTTTCGTATCTCGAGGCCCTAGTCACTTTAGATACGGCAAACTTTGTCTGAACACACCGACCTGCCTTGATTGTGTGATGATTTGAAAGC
>JABEEN010000561.1:0-22372 GCA_013363205.1 Fusarium tuaranense | reverse complement strand
AATATTATACTTTATAATAAGAGGGATTATTAAGACTTTTATTATTATATAATTTAAGTATATAAATAAATACCTTTTATTTAGTATATTTTAATTAGGCTAATACCCTAGTTATAACCTTACTGTAGTCTTAATATAGCCTAGGAGATCGACTCGCTCTAGGCATGACCGAACAGTCGCTAATTACGAGTGATGAGATTATGACTTGGGACGGAGTCGCCTATACCCGGGTGATGTAATCGTAAAGCTTAAATACTATAAAATACCTTGACGCAATGCTATCCTTTCACCATCATCTCATATCCCTCATCTGTACTTTGTCCATATATACCAGTATCAACAGTACATACCGCATACCAGCACTCATCATGTCGGACAAGCCTATGGACGCAACCAACCTGAACAAGGACACCAAGCCCAAGGCGATGGATGCCCAGGGTAGTATTGGCAAGCAATTCACCGGTTTGTCACTCTCTTCCCTAAGTAAACGCCCTTTTGCTAATGCCCTAATGTATAGAGCAAGGTGCAATTGGATCAATGGGTCAAAAGATCGGCGGTCCCTTTGACAAGGAGGGCATGATCGGAAAGCAGTTCACCCCCGAGGGCAGTATTGGCGGGGCTGTTCAGAATGCCATGGGTGGGGAGAAGAAGGCAAAAGAGTAGCCTTGAGAGATGTCTCGGGGCTGTGTAAATATAAGACAACAATGAAAAACGCATTGTGTTAATACAACATTACTGTCCCATATGACACCTGTACCACACTCCCCACGGAAGAGTTCTCCAAGCTCGAGAGGCTTCAGCAGTACACCCCACAAACCTTAGCGCCCACTGAAACATCATCAAGACATGGTCTGAGTTACAAGTAAAATTAGCTGCCAAATGTGTGACTATCACCCCAAACAGGTCTGCTCGATCGGAGTTGCATACTCAATATGTAACCTGACCCCAGAATGCTGGTGTGCCATCGGGGAAGGTCCTTCATGGCGGCAAGCTCGCCTAAACGCCCAGTCACAGATAGCCAGCCACTGAAGATCTCAAATTGGAAGGTCAGGTTCCCATGAGAGTTCGATTAAGGGCCAAGCGGATCTCTCCAAGGATGCATCAAGGGTGGTGTTCCAAAGATAAACGCGCGGCAGCAGCGTCAAGAGCAGCCTATTCGACGACGGAACGGCCCGTCCGTGTGATAGGTCTCGATGGTTGCATTGTACTGGCCAGGGACTGACGAGGAATACCACACACATGTCATGGCTGGTCGTTGAACGGAGACGTGATGGGTCTTGTGCCAAGATTTTCACGATGGGTCTGACAAGGATGTCTCGCAGCTTCTTCTCTGGGATTGGCTTTTGCAAGTCTTTCCTCGAGCAATTACAGTGTCTAAAAGTGCTATAGAAGACTTCATTGAGAATCTCTCTCTTGTGATCTTAACAGTTCCACCATGAGTTTTAGCCTGGTCGGTTGGTTCGCCTTTCAAAACTCCATCAACGAACCAACGAGCCGCTTCTCTTTTTTCTCTGATTACCGAGATAAGCTCCCGCTCAATGCCGTAGCCCGCCGCCATCGTTTCATCCCAGCGAGGGTCGAACAAGCGATGATTGGCTCTGAAGCGACAGAAACGCGATTGTCCAATAAGCAGCCATCGCGATCTGCGTGTCTCACTCCACATGGTGCTATCACGTCTTATCACACCTCGTATCGCAAAATAACACCGCACGCAAAAAGGGGAGATTAAAGTGCGAGCATGGACAATTTAGGTCTCACTGATGGGACAAGGATGTTGTTCCTAACAAGCTTTTTACAGGCTTTTTCTTGGCTGTGGGAGGATGCAAGTGCTTCGCCAAGAAGTGTTGTTCGTGTTTGTAGAGTGATCAAAGCTTTTTCTTTGTGCTTACGATCTTCACTCTGCTTATCTCTGGAGTCACGAGAGAGTCATTTACAATACGGACTCGTCTGTCGTAATCATAAAGAGAACAGAACATGCAGCTTGGCATCGACTGTTGGCTCTAGAAACGGGAGATGGACATATGTGCGTGATCATAACCCACATGCGCCGGGGATTACTCCATACAGATGCAAGGCACCCGTAAGCCGTCCGCCCAACACCGGCGGGGCCGATGCGGCCGAAAGCCAGGTTCATGGCCGCCGCATCCTCCATAGCTTGGGTGTTTGTTGGTCGTTCAAATTCCCCTCTTGTCTCAGTCTCGGCGGTTGGTGATCACAACGTCAAGGTATCAGCCAGCGTCAAATAAACAAACTCGATACGATTTCTGCCACACTTCCGACCTTGTCTCGGCATGTCAGACATGCAGATTGGAAAATATCGACAGACGCACTGTGGATCCCACAGTCGACCTAATCGCCCTAGCGAGGCACTCTGTCATCAGAGGTTACGTATGCTCTCCAGATCCTTTGTTCCTCCCACCATGTCAGCCCCTCCTCTCCCTTCGTAAACTTTTTCTCACGCGATCATCTTTTTTCTTTGCTGTAAAAGTTGCTTTTAAAAAAGATGTCGTTGGAAAAGGCCACTGGCCTTGTCCAGCGTTTCCGAAGTCCACGGCGCGTCCTACTACAACTCACTCTTTTCGTCAGCTTATCTTTATTTCTACTCTTCGTCACTTGTAGAGGCTGGCCCTCTGAGTGGATTCGCGTCGATTGGTCGCAATTATCCCAGGCCGAACTCGACAACATCACTGCCACGGCGAGAGAGTTTGCAGACAACGAGATTCAAGCACCATACAAGGACCAATTCTGGGAGGTTGGACAAAGGTCAAGGCAATTAAGTCAATGGATATCTCAATCTGACAGATTAAATCCCAATTCTTGGGTCGGAAAAGAGTTGCTCGCCACCACCGAGACGACGGCCCAAAATCTCTTCCCCTTCCTCCAGAAGCCAGCGCGCAACCCTGGTTCAAGATCGCCGTTATCCGATTTACGAAAATCCTACGTTAGAGGCTCGCGCGGTATCGTCATTCCTGTTGGAGGAGGAGAACAATCGATCCGTTTTGCCAGCCACTTGATCGTCACCCTCCGAAAGGTCCTCGGATCTACCCTACCGATCCAAATCGCCTATGCCGGAGATGACGACTTGTCAAATGAAGAGCGTGGCAAGATTGCCGGTCTGGAGGGTGCCATGGATGTTGAGTTTCTCAACGTCTTTGATGTTTTCGACGATAAGACGATGAAGCTCAAGGATGGCGGGTGGGCCATCAAGGCATTCGCCGTACTTGCATCAACATTCGAACAAGTCATCCTCTTAGATGCAGATGCAGTTTTTCTGCAGAAACCCGAGGCACTCTTCTCCCAGAAACCCTACATCAAGAAGGGCGCCTACCTGTTCCACGACCGTCTATTATGGCAGCATGCCTTCCGATCAAGACACGACTGGTGGAATGACCAAATCAAGGTGCCTTCACCAGAGATGAACAACTCGCTAGTCTGGACAGAAGACTACGCCGAAGAATGCGACTCTGGTGTTGTTGTCGTCAACAAGGCCCGAGTCGACGTTCTCGTCGGTATGCTTCACGTGGCCTGGCAAAACACATACGACGTCCGCGAAGAAGTCACATACAAACTGACCCACGGAGACAAGGAGTCTTGGTGGCTCGGCCTTGAACTCGGTGGTTCAACATACGAGTTTGAGAAGCACTACGGCTCCATGATAGGTTGGGCCGACGACACCAATGCACAAAACGTCACAAAAGTATGCAGTTTTGTCATTGCACACACAGACGACAAGGACAAGTTGATATGGTACAACGGAAGTTTATTAAAGAACAAAAAGGTTGATCCAAAGGGATATGAAGTTCCAGAGTATTGGATGGTGGATGGAAAGTGGCACAAGGGTGCAACAAAGGCGGATATGAGCTGTATGGACGGTTCAGAGGCTATTGAATTGACTAAGGAGGAGAAGCGTGTGCTAAAAGAGAGCATTGACGCTGCAAAGAAGGTGGATGAATACTTGAAACTCAAGCTGGATTAGAGAAATGGTGGTTTTTGAATGTTTGATATGATATCTAGCGATGTAGTTTATACCTGTAGAATTGACATTAATCTCTTTATGATTAACACCACATGATGTTAAATTTGCTGTCACTTCCATCCATGTGTGAGAGGCATTACCGTGTGGTTGCAGCTTGATGACATGCGATCATGACTGCCCTGTCCAGATATATACCTATGCTTGATCACCACAGCCAATATCTAGGCCATGTTTTGCCATATGCATACTACCAAAGCTCTTTATGAGTTGCATAATGAAAAGTTCAATCGATTTAAGCTCTCCTTTAATAGATAATTTCCTATTGGCAAGATCGGCGATGTTAGGGGAGGTTGACCGAGTTTTTGATCCTGAACCACCTAGCCTTTTATTTGCAAGTCACCTAAGCAACTCAGTGCCTACAGTGTTCGAGATTTTGCATGATACGAGCAGTTCTTTGAGATCAAATTTCAACAGCATTCAGTAGGGCATTTGTAACAAGGATCGGTTAAACTTGAGTCATCACATGTTCACAAGCTGTTGTAGCTTCTTTAAGAGAACTTCCAAGCCTCCAAATATAACGGATGAGATTAAAAAGGTCTGAAGCATTTTCTTTCTATCTATTCACGTGCAACAAAGTGCAGGATGGTACGCTATAATGTGACGTGATCGGCCACAAGCATGCAAAGTTTGATCATAGTCTCGGCATTCTATCTTGTCCTCCATATGAATCATATGTCAGGCTTTTCTACATGTAAATGGAACCATATGAGTAGCAATTGCTATGGTTGTTTTTGGCACATATGCAAAATATCCTCCCGGCCATGTTATTAGCTGTAGGTATCGTCACTGCTACCCTGTATCAGCAAGCCACTGAACCACGAAACTGCCTCAGAACGGGGCTGAGAGACCGTTAGATTGCATGCATGACTTCAAACTCACCGAGAAACGATGCATGAGATGTTCTCGTACAGTTAACATGTTAATAATTACTACCTGCGACCAAGACTACGAAGAGCGAGAGTAATGAAGATTCCACGATCAAGAACGAACCATGCTGGTTACTGCTAATGACCTTCATTCCTGAGTATCTTGTATACGGCCAGCCAACTCGATAAGCAATATGAGAGATTTAATACAACATAATCCTGAATTAATTCCTCCTCAAAGCGTGTCACATCCTTCATATACCCCGTACAACTACGCGTATCGCGTCACACAACTCTATACGCGTATAGAACCACCAGGTTTCCAAACCGACGCGCGGCTGAACCCCCAATCCCGGCTAAACACCCAATCAAACTCGTGACTCGCAAGGAACGCATCCTTGGCCCCCGACAAAAAACCCGAGGAATCCGGTGCGGGGTTCGAAAGGATGACGCCAGCACCGTCACGGATCTTGTCCCTACTGGTTAGTGACGACGAATGTCAGCGTAACCATTTGGAGAGCAACATCTGATCTTGACCTTGATATAAACGTCCCTCACCGCTGCGAATCTTGTCAACGTTATCGTGCTTCACTTGCAAGTCAGGTGACCGACGACTCTTTGGCATTCTTTGACTCTGCCTCATTCAAGATGAGACTGGTACCAGCGCTTACGTTGGCTTCGGCCGCTTCGGCCATCGTCATCCCCCAAGCCCTGGACGAGTTCAATCACCTAAAGAACGACATCAGGCACACCCTAGAGGAGCTCCCCTCCCGCATCGCCGGAACTGTCGACGAAGCGGTGGAGCATCTCTCCTCCGAAATCTCCAACGCCGTGCACAAGCAGCTCGAAGACCCAGAGGTCCACGGCCATCCCACCGAGGCACCAGTCGATCTCTTGGGTCTTGACCTATCTGATCTTACGATTTGGGAGGTTCTTGAGAAGAGTAACCAGACAAAGGAGTTTTTCAAGTTGGTTGGGAAGCATGAAAAGTTTGGAAAGCTTCTTAACAGTACTGATGCGAACTATACTCTCTTTGCGCCTATTGATGAGGCTTTTGAGCATATTCCTCACGACCACAAGCCCAGTGATGAGTTTGTTGAGAGTGTTCTCAACTATCATCTTGGTCTTGGAGAGTATCCCGCTGGAAGGATCCTTTTCACGCATACTCTGCCTACCGCTCTGAACGAGCCATGGCTAGGAGGCAACCCCCAGAGACTCCGAACGAGCGTCGGCTTCAATGGTGTCAGAGTCAACCTTTATAGCAAGGTCGTTGTCGTCAACATTGTACGCACCATCCCACCCTCTTGGGAAACTCTCCACTCACATATGCACAGAAAGCCAAGAACGGTTGGATCCATGCTGTCAACCGCATCCTCGTCCCACCTCCCATGATCGGTCGGGTCATCAGCCTCTTCCCTGCTCAGTTCTCAACCCTGCTGCTCGCTTACGACAAGACTGATTTCGTCAAGTACGTGCACAACGTCAAGATGAACGGTAGCACCGTGTTTGCACCCTCGAACAGTGCATGGGAGCGTCTTGGTCCCAAGGCCAATGGTAAGTACTGAAACACGCGTTGAAAATACAAGCTAACATTCGCAGCCTTCCTCTTCAACACCGAGACCGGCAAGAAGTATCTCACCGCTCTGCTCAAGTACCAAATCGTCCCCAACACCACCGTATACAGTGACGAGATCTACTACGGCGATGAATCCGCCAACAAGGAAGATCAGCCCAAGATCAACGGAAACTTCCACATCGAACTCCCCACCCTCCTCGAAAAGAGCCTCGGAGTCGATATCCACACCTGGAAGAGCTGGACCTCGATCGTGGTGAACGGCAACGTAGCCGTCGACTTTGAAGACGGAATCGGCAAGAACGGCGTCATCCACGTCGTCCGCACCGTTCCCCTCCCTCCCTGCCGAAAGGGTGGTCCAGGACCCATGATTGGAGGAATCGGAGTTGAGGAGCTTAAGGAGAGACTTCGACCTTATGTTGAGGGTGAGGAGGAGAGTGAGGAGTGGGATGAGCAAGAGCTCTGAAGGATTCTTTTGCATGGACAAGGGCATCTGCAGTGATTGACGAGTTGGTTACACCATGAGTCATGTAAACGATAAGACCAAGTCGGAAAAGGCCCGATCGGATGAGAATAGGCAGCAATTAGGTCTTGGAATATGTATGTTAGCGTCGTTAGCTGTTGGTCTCCCCTTGCAACCTTGGGAGACACCAAAAGATACAGGAAATTCTTGCGAACCATCCCCAATATGCTCGTAAATATCCTTAACGGTAAGGATACGTAGTATCAAACCCCAGCTGCTGAGGGATTATATCAATCTTATCCCCACAACCTTAACCCCGGCCGATCAAGCACCACATACCGGGACGTCGTCACGTCAGCGCGCAACAGACCAATAGTGGATCACCTCTGCAACGACTACTATCCTCAGCGTAGGAATGATCAGATATCGGTTTCAGTATCGAGTGGGAGAAAATCGGACAGGAGATGGGAGATGCAACGTTTCGATGATGACGTCTTTAGATCTGTCTTGCTCGTGCTACTTGTGGTTCTATCTGCGTAGCATCGCAGCCCTACTTGGCAATAGTCGATTGACGACATTTTCAACCTCGATGAGGACTTTTTCCTTAAGAGTCATTATTGGCCGTCGATCGTAGCATTGTCTCCCCACGGAAAACTATTCGCCCCCTGCTAACCCCGACATTATTTCCCGAAGGAGCAAATCTTGAAGCAGCATCGGATAAACGAGCGGATCAAGATATTACACATGGGTACTCTAATGTTAAGCTTAAAAGAAGGTTATCTCCCGCTAGCAAAAGTTCATCGACTTGCTTTTTGTTGGAAGACCGAGTACCGACGTTAAGATGGCGGACATTTCGAAGGCTGTTGCGAGCGAAAAGGTTCAGAGGGTTGATGACCCTTCTCCTGCCTCTGACTCTGACACGGTTGTTGCTGTGGTTCAAGAGAAGCCCAAGTCAACATGGAAGAGTTATTTGTGGGATACCTTTGACAAGTCGCCCGAGGAACGCAGGTTTCTGTTCAAACTTGATGCTGCGTTGATGACATTGGCCTCGCTTGGATACTTTATCAAGTACCTGGACCAGGTAAGCTCAGACGTGTCAATGACGGACGACAGTACTGATTTAGCAGGTCAACATCAACAATGCCTTTGTTTCGGGAATGAAGGAGGACCTGAACCTCATGGGCAATGAGCTCAACTACATGCAAACATGTTGGACTGTAGGATACGTCCTAGGAGAGATCCCTAGGTAAGATTCTTTCCCCGCCAACGGCATACATGATATTGACGAAGGTAGCAACATGCTTCTTACACGCATTCGACCGAGTTTATGGATCCCGTTTTGTGAGGTATGTTGAAAGCGTCCCCACAATGCACAGTTTCTAACAGTCCATTAGGTTACTTGGTCAGTTTTGACCATTTTGCTTTGCAAATGTACCTCTGCCAAGCAGATTTATGCTTTACGCTTCTTCATCGGTCTCGCCGAAAGCACCTTCTACCCTGGTATGCAATATATTATCGGCAGTTGGTATAGAAAAGACGAACTAGCGAAACGATCCTGTCTCTTTCACGCCATGGGAAACGTTGGATCAATGGTATCCGGCTATCTCATGGCCGGCTCTCACAATCTCGATGGCGTCCATGGTTTCCACGGCTGGCAATGGCTCTTCATCACCAACACGATCGTATCTCTACCCATCGCCATCTCGGGCTTTTTCTTTCTCCCCGATCTACCTGAAATTACCAAAGTTTGGTACCTCACAAAAGATGAGATTGCGCTCGCTAAGAAGAGAATGGAATTGGAAGGACGGGCTGAGAGAGCGCCATACACCAAGGCCAAATTCATCAAGATCTTTTCGAGTTGGCATATCTACGCTCTCACCTTGTTGTATATCCTCTTCAACAACGGAAATGGCGGAAGTTCGCAGCCTGCGTTTCCCATCTGGCTGAAAGAACAAGGGTATACTATCCAGGAGGTCAACATCTATCCAACCATAGTCGAGGTGATCAGCATTGTCACCACGTTGATCTACGCATGGACTTCGGACAGTCTCTTCCGCGGAGCACGTTGGCCAGCAATCCTCTTCTCCGGACTGGTCAAAATCATCGCCTACGCTGGACTCACAGTGTGGAAGGTCCCCGATTCCTTCATATGGGCATGTTTCATGCTCTGCGGTTTCGGAGGAGGTATCAGTGGTCTGACATTTGCCTGGGCGCACGAGATTTGCAGTGATGACAACGAAGAGAGAGCTCTCGTCACGGGTGCCATGAATGAGATGGCGTACGTGTTTCAGGCTTGGTTACCGTTGGTTATTTGGCAACAGGTTGAGGCGCCGGTTTATCCAAAGGGTTATCCTACTATGGTTGGTATGGCTGTGGCTCTTATTGGCACTGCCTTTTTGATTCGGTTTTTGCACAAGAAGGAACAGAGAACACGACGACATGCGTTGGCAGGCCCGGCTTGACGAAAGGGAGACATGAGCTTGGGTCTTCATGGCGTCTGTTGGGTGAACAATAGTGTAGCTCGATAACTTCTCTCAAAACACATGCCCACCGCACCTGTGTCTAAAGAAGTTGAACTGGAATGTCGGCAGCCCGTTAAGCTTTGATTAATGATATTGATGACTCTGCACCCACTCAAGTCCTTTTTTGCCATTACACAGCAACTGATATCAAGTAGCTGAATATCCACCATCCACAAAGATAGTCTGTCCCGTCACCGCAGCGCTCGCCTCGCTGGCCAAGTACACAGCAACTCCCGCAAAGTCCTTGGGAATACCATTCCGACCTATCATCGTCCGAGCAGCATGGGCCTCAACCTTTGCAGGATCACTAAACACAGGTGCAGTCAAAGGCGTTTCCACCACACCTGGTGCAACAGCGTTACACAGGACACCTTGTCGAGACCAAGCCTCTGCTTGAGACCGCGTCAAAGATAAAAGACCTCCTTTGGAGGCACCATATGCGCCACTATTTCCGTATGCGCGGAAGCTCTGTTGACTGATGACGTTGATGATGCGTCCGTATCCTTTTGATGCCATTTTTGGACCAAATGCTTGGCCGAGGATGAATGGTGCTGTTAGGTTTGCCGCGATGGTGTTGTCCCATACTTTTTGGGAGAGATCGTTCATATGAGGGCGGTCGTTTACTCCAGCGGCATTGATGAGGATATCTGGAGTTCCAACATTCGAATTGATGGTGTCAATAGCGGCCTTGAGAGATGCTTGATCTGCCAAGTCTGCCGTGACGGAAGAAGCTTCAACATGGTATTCGGCAAGCTTGTTGATAGTTTCTTGCAAAGGCTCCGGTCTTCGAGCAACGAGAACGAGACGACATCCGGCACGACCTAGAGCGATGGCCATTTCACGCCCGATTCCAGAGCTGCCTCCTGTCACAACGGCAACTCTGCCAGTGAGGCCGAAGAGGGATGAGAGATAGCTCCCAATGGTTTGAGGATTTGGAATCATTGTATCGAGAGGGAAGGATGTAATGGAAGAAAGGAAGAGTGGAAGGGATATGGCGATGATATCCGAGAAAAGTCAACCTGTGGCCGAAATCGGCCATGATCAGTCCAAGGGCGTAGAGGCGTTCATGCGGGGTAGGTGATTCACAATGTCTTGAATAACGGTGACTCAGCGTCTTGATCGGATTAATTTGAGTATTGTATTTATTGAACTGGCTTCTCGAGAACGGACCTATATTTTAAACGCCATGGCAAGGAATACAGTTCATTGCAACCGTGAAGTTATTTACGATAGTCGTGATCCTTACCCTTTGACACATATTCCTGCCGATTGCGAGCAACGCAAAAAGGTCGAAGAAGGGCCTTATAATGTAGTAAAGTAATACAGATCAATGTTCATGCTGGCGGAGTACTAGGTGCACGGAGCGGTCGTGATCTTCACCTCAGACAATAGCAAGAGGTTATCTCGTGTATTCAGAAGAAATAAGAACTTTACGGGAAACATCCCAAAATCTCATTCAACTTGTACCTAGCTAACCATTCCTGACTCAGGGGAGAGTGCCGCCTGGCTCAAAGACTGACCGATCTACTCTCTAACCGATCCTTGCTGATTTACAGGTTACAGCTTAGTTAATCAGCTCATAACTAAACCAAATTTCCTGTTCGAGTCCCTCCCAAAAGACGTAAGCTGACTGCCCATACTTGACTCCGGTGGCGCTAGAGCCTTTCTTCAGACCTTGACCACCAATCTCATTGGCCATGTTCTTTTGGGCAGTCCAAGAGTAAGGGTTGAGTACAAGATCAGAATACCAGAGCCCCTGACCAGGACCACCCGAGCCGACCCAGAACAAGCGGAGGCGTTTGCTATCCTGAACGAGAGCCATGGGACTCGTGCCAGGGAAATAGCCTTGTCCTCCATTCTGGGCCGCCACAGACCTCTGCTTCGTCCAGCTGCCGTTTTCGAAAGTACAGTACCAGGTTGCGTCCCCTTCACGTCCATTCCAGAACACGTGCAATTTCTGGTTGAAATTGACGGCGAAGGGGCTGGTTGCTGGAGCGATGCCAACATTGTTTATGTGACCGGCGCGAGTCCATTGAGAACCGTTGAAACTGGCGTGAAAGATGCCATCATCTCCTCTGCCGTTCCAGAAAAGCTGAATAGCAGCATCTTGGTTGATAGCAACGCTCGGCGAAGTGCCAGGAAGAAAGCCCATGCCGCCAACTTTGCTGCTGACTTCATTTGCCGAGGACCATCGTGACCCGTCAAAAACCGTGTACCAGGTGCCATCATCCCCCTTCCCATTGTAGAAGAGGTAGATCTTGTCCTGGAAAACCACAGTAGATGGGGAAGTGTTGTTGGAGATGCCAATGTTCTTTGCATCGTCATTGATGTTTTTGATAGGCGACCAATTCCAGTCACTCATCGATGTGTAGAAGATGCCATCATCGCCCCTTCCAACATAGAAGACGTAAAGTCTTCCCTTGAAGGTGATTGTAGTTGGTGAGGCATGGTCATACACACCAATTCCGTGGACAAATGTGGCCAAGTTTTGCTGAGAGCGGAAAGACATATTGTCAGATGTGACAAGAAGGTGTAAGTAAGAATATGTTTGTGTAGATGTTGATACTGTTGTAGTTGTAGAAGGTGCTGAGATTGTTGCTCTGAGGGGAATCAGGTCCCTTTATATACATCTATCGCGTTCGATTCATTCTTCCCTAGCTACTAAATGAGAGTTTGAAGCTCGCTTCTGACTAAGTCAAAGACATGAGGTAATGCCCAGAAAAATTGTTACTCTACAGTTGGGCACCCAGGCCACAGAACGAGTGGTTGTAGCAGGACTTGACAGGATTGCTTTTTCTTGTGGCCTCGTTGATGTACTAGATACTTCCGTGGGTGCCAATAGGCAAGTCATTCGTATGGAATTTCCAATAAAAGAGTACCCGTGAAGACTAAGCAGATGTGTCTATACTTTGTAGATGACACATAGGTACGCATAAAATCTAAGTTCTGGCTTTGTTTTGGCTTAGCTGAATGTGTTCTGGGTGGATCTGGTGATATGTTGAGCGTGTTCAATAGATGCTGCAAACGGTTACGTCACATGTCCGAGCCCTGAGACTCAGCTGTCCACAGCAGCGCCGCGTTTAGCGAGGAGTTATGTTGCACAAGCCATAATGGATAAATGGCGGATTACAGAGGGCGTCACGGAGCAGAACGGATCGATTTGGAACTCCCCGCGTAAGGTTTAGTTTGTTTTCAGCCTCTCAGCTAGCCACAGTCTGCGGCTGAACTGTTCCACCTATATGCAGGTCTTGAATCAAAAAATGAGATATCAGTAGCTCTGTGATCATGGCATTAATGTTGTTCAGAATATACATCGATCTACCTTCTATGGTAGTCGTGATCCTTGCCCTTGACACTACATAATGCCATGATACCCCGCCAGGGCCGCCACCCAGCTACTACGGCTCGATGGGAAATGACTTGTTCTTCCCCCCTCCGAGAAACTGGTGGAAATTCAAGGATCCCCCTTACTTCCAGGATCTGGGTGAGTGCTAGAATTAGAATTGAAAGGCCTACATGAAATCGTTTATATAAAAGCTTGAGAAGAACTCTAATCTCGAAAAGTCAATAATCAAGTCCAATCATTCTCTTAGAATACAGTCAATCGTTCGCCTCTTCCTCGTCTTTATCACACCACGGCCGGTCAGGCAGACGCATAGCACTCATTACAATTCCCGGGCTATCAGGACTCAATCCAAGATGTGTCTCAAGACCGAGGCGCCAGACGCCAGGGTAGAATATCCGTGACTGAAACATGTACATGGATCCAATGAGATGAAACTTGTCCACCTCGAGTCCCGTGGCGCCTGGAATCTCATGACGAACAAAGTCGTACCATTTGTGCTCGACAAGCCGCTGGATAACAGCCGGATGCTGATTTGGTCGCAGAGCATCCGAGTCAGAAAGTCGTTCAAGCCGGGCAAGCCATTCCTCCTGGGTGAGATTACGACCGAGTTCGACTCCTTCTCCAGACCCATCGCGGCAAGGCTTGTATACAAAGCCATCCTTGATGGTCGAATCAGCAGCCGACTTCTGCAGCAATGCCTTGAGTTCCGCAGAGCCAGGAATAAGTGTCTCGACAATACCCGCTGCCACAATGTCGGCCTCATCAGCCGTCAGCACGCCCCGAGCCACCATGCCCGGAAGCTCTTGTGGTAAGATTCCCAAAAGTCGCTTATCGTGCACCAGTAAAATGGTCCGAAGGTCGTTGAGGGGGGTAAGCGCCAAGTGACGAGCCACGGCCGGATCCAGGCCAGCCCACTCATCCTGCATCATCTCTGCGAACCACTGCGGTATCAAGACGTTGGAAGATCGATCCCAGAGAGAGTGCCCTGTGGCAGAAGAGTCATCCGGGCGTATCTCCAGATCGGCTGGACGAACAATGCGTGTTGGTTGATTTGTGGTCACAGTCCAGGCAGGTAGGAAAACGGCAGAGTCGACGCCAGGCCACTTGTCGCGTATGCAAAAGAGTGGTTTAGTCTTATCGAAAAAGTCCATCAGAAGTTTACGTGATTCCTAGAGTATTCCAGAACATGTCAATAGCTATACTTCCATTTGAGGGCGTAGAGTTACCTTTAAGCTGCTTATGGACTGAAAGTCGGTTTTCCCAGCCCTAAATCGGGAGATGCCGCTCGCATGGTGCCCGACAGCTAGAATGCCATTGAGTGGTAGTCTCCCATTAATTTCGCAGATTTGAGGTGCCTCATCACTCAGACCATCTGAGCTATGTCCAAAAAGTATATCAGTTCGCCAGCAACCGGCGTGTTGAGAATACTCGGGCACTTTTCCACTGTTGGTAACCCATCGTAATAACTCCTCCTCAGCGGGATCTAATGGCATCCGTTCTGGTAGGTTCGCCGTCTGATCTGTGAACCATCGATTCACGAGGTCAATGACGGCGCGGCCGAGCAAGACATGCAGTCGTTTCAGTTGTGATAGCTTGGAATCCGATATCGCAATTGCGTGTGGTGATAGGCGGCCAAACAAGCCATCCGCCATCTTAGAACCCCATGTGTCAATGTCGATCTGCTCTCGCAGCATGGCGAGTTCTCTGGCTCGCCGAGAGAGACCGCTGCGGTGTGCAGGGACAATGAGGTTCTCCTCGGTGCTGCGAGACACTGAAATCTGCAAGAGCGCCGGCAGATCCAGAGACATGGCTGGCATGATAGCTAACGTGGTTCGTGAAAGTTGGCTATAGTTTATTAGCTGTATAGAAAGAACAAAAGTGTTTTTGATATAGTGAAATTTCTGAGGATCTCTACCAAAGTAACTATCCGGCGTCAGGGTTTAGTATCGAGCCTGGAGATGTGATATAAAAGGCGCATTGGGATGTAAGCAGCACAAAAGGTAACATTAACTACCACGTGAAACTAAGTCCGAGGGTATGCGTCAGCAGTGACACGTTATTGGCTTTTGTCCCGAGATAGATATATGAATATACCTGCGCGAAGGAGCTAAAGGATCCTGCTGGTGAGATTATGTCAGCTGACAGAAAATAAGCTTATCTACGGAGTAGCTGTGCGTTTGATATACTATACTCACCTTTTCCGAACCTTCCTAACCCGCAATAGCGCGCGCGTCTTTCAGTCCAGATCGCATTCTCTTCGTTATCCGACGCTACCAACCAGCACAGCTCAACCTTTGAGCAATTTATTGAGTCACTACGGGATTCAGATATTAATATTTCTTTTCGTATTCAATTGAGTGGCTGCACACCTCGCTAAGCCCGCAGCCATGAGCGTCTGTACTGGGTACGGCCAGTGTTGAAACTATGATTGTATCTGAGAAAGATGTGTAGTCAACAGAAAAACCTGGCACATCGAGCAATATCTATATTCTAGAGTAGATTCGGGGCGCCGACGTGGATGAACCACCGGACGTGCGGATAGTCAAAGCCGGGGCCCAGCGCAGATGTGGCTATAATGGCAGACGGGTCTATAGCATACTCGATGACTGCGGCCCTATCTGAACGGCCCCAGTCATCTGCTGCTGTACTAGTAGGTGTAGAGTAAGGAGTCGCTGGAGTACACCTCACAGCTCAGAAGGAACCTTCCCAGCCGTCAAATCATCTTGCGCTGGTTGTCGTTCAAACAATTCCCCAAGGTCGGGGAGTGACGGCTCATGCTTCCACCATAACCCATCAATCACATCCTTGTCTCTGCTGGTACTGCGGAAGCTGAGAATGTAAAAGTCTTCCCCGTACCCGCCATAGCGAGCCAGTCTGGCAGCCTCGTCGTGCGTCAAGAACCAGAAGAAGCTGTCGTCTTGGTATGTCGTCAACTCGAACGTGTCCCTCTCTTTTCCCATGAAGGAGAGATAGAGTTTGCCTTCCTCGTCGAGTTTAATGTCGATGAAGAAATTCTTGACTGCGTTGAAGTAGCGCCCGACATACTCCTCCAGAGGCCTACATGGTTCAGAACGCGTTCGACCGTCGACGAGTCCCTTATGAATACTCTCCACCCTTTTCACTGCCAGGTCTGCCGACTGTTTCGCTAGTTTCGCATAGTCGTGTGCATTGTCAAGATTCTCCAGCAAAGCCTCGATAATCAGATCGTTGATGTACCTCGAGCCATCGTTCAACGAAATTGAGTTCGCCAACACCACAACTGCCTGCTTTGTCTCTGGGAAAAGCGTAACATGAGTCTGATATCCCGGAATGTCACCACTGTGCCAGATGGCAAGACGGGACGGGGCACCGAGGCCCACCAATGGGTTAAGTTTTGGATCTCCACGTGAAGGAGCCAGGACTGTGGGCAGTTGGGATCTTAGCCAGCCGTACCCGTATGAGTGCTCTCGTATGAGGGGCATCGGAAGAATGTTCCAACCTGTCCACATAGTTGGGAGTTCAGAAAACGACACGGGGTGTTCCTTGGGTGAGTGCTTCTCTTCTGTGCCCAGCTCGATTTCTTCGGCAGCAGCATCCAACAGAGCGTTGTAAAAGACGAGAAGGTCAGAGACACAGCTCCGAACACCGCCAGCTGAGCCCATCAAAACACCATCTCCATGGAGGGCAGGCGGGATGCGGAATGGTGTAGCGTCAGAGAGGGCAAAGTAGGGTTTGGCTTCATTTTCGATTTGTTCAGCTGGGTCGGTGTAATACGTTCTCTTCATGCCAAGGGGGCGAAGCAATCGTTCTTGGAGGAACGAGGAGTACGACATGCCAGAAATCTTCTCGATGACGCGTCCAAGAACCTCATAGGCAAAGTTGTTGTATACGAAGGATCCGCGGAAAGGCTCCTGCTGCGGTACATAGTTGAGAATCTTGATGGCATCGGACTGGTTGAGCAGGGGCACGTTGTCGGAACCCAGCCAGAGAGAGTCAAAAGCCGACAAACCGGTGTGATGACAAAGAAGGTCCCCGATGGAAGTGTGACTGCTCAGATCCTGAGGGTCTCTCTGAAATTCAGGCAGGATCTGGCTCAAAGGGTCGGTCCAGTTTAAGCGGCCATCTTGAACCAACTGAGCAAGCAGAGTCGAAGTGAAGGCTTTGGTCAAAGAGCCAAGGACGAATGTGGTATCGCTGTCGCATGGGATCTGTTTTTCGACGTTGCAGAAGCCATACGAGGCCTGATGAATGATTTCGCCATTGTCAATAACACCAATAGCAACTCCTGGGATGCCTGACAGGCGACATATCTCCGTGATGGTCGAAGAAAGGCTTGCAAAGACTGCGGTACTGGGGGCCTTCATGTTGGATGACATCGAGAGGTTGGGTTTGACAGACAGAAGCAGCGAGATAGGCGGGGGTGGGCTTTGTCTGTGGGAGACAAAGGGAAAGTGCAGTGAGGAGGTGGCTTTTGACCCTCTGGTGTGCTTGGGAATTAGGCCAGCCATCAGATAAAGGAATGAGTCAGACAGACCGTGATAAGAAGACTTTCAATTATTTTCTCGATGAAACTGACGCGTTATGCGTAGTTTGGTCGGCACTGAAAATGACTCTGATCGGAGCACATTCAGAGGCTGCGTCATGGTGAAAAAAAGTCAGGGTTAGGAGCAGTAACATTTAAAGGCGACACAAAGGTTCAAAGAAAGGGCGAGGCGCAAGAAATTCGATATCTTAATGTATCTAATAAACGAGGAGGGCTCGCCCTAACGAGCTATTCCACCATGCTCTCTCTAAGACTCTACCAAAGCTCACTCGCGATGCTCTGGCGTTGTCTCTATCCTCACCACGACCAACCACGTAGTCGCATCAGCCAAATCAATGACACCAGGTCCCTGAATCTCCAAATGAGCAATATGCTCCCTCAAAGCACTCAGTTGCCCCTCTGCGCCTCCACTCTTATCCCCAGTGGATGCCTCCAGCACAGCCTTGACAGACACTCCCAGAACTTCCGAGAGCTGATCAGTGTTAACCAGGCTGGCGTGGAGTCCCCGCTTGTTGAACCAGTCCTTGTTGGCGACCGTGACATAGGCTACCGCGCGCTCAGCCGGTGTCTTTGGCTTCCTCGTCACGGCCGCGATGGTATGCCCTGGAAGGCTCACCACTGTGCCTACAGCACCAAGAGCAGCGCCGACGGGGATGGAAATGGCACCTCCGATGACACCAAAGGCTGCTCCAATAATGTTTCCCCTCTTTGCATTATCGCCAATATTCTTTCCAACACTCTTGGTGTGTGAAACGACGTTCTTGACGAAGCTTGTCGGATGCTGGCCAACCTTCTTGGCAATGTCCCCGGCGTGGTTGATTGCACGCTCGCCAACCTTGGCCGTCAAGAAAGCAGACATGGTGTCTAGGAACGAAGACCACGCTTCCTGTGTGATGCCATGACTGAGCAGAGCTGGAGGGTAGGCATTGAGGAAGGGAGCAGTGGGAGTTGGTGCTTCCTGTGGGATTGCGATAGGTGGCTCTTTGCTCGAAGATGCCTCCGAGTAGGTGGGTAAGGGTCCATCTGAGGGGAAATTGAAAGGCGCGTCTGCAGTTGGGCGCATCGAGGCTTTGGAGGATTCACCAGTAGCAGCGGGCGGGGAAGCAATATCCCGAGCTGACGATGGTTCACCCGTCTCATAGGCAGGAGGAGCATCGCCCTCCTCTGGAGCCTTGTTGGCAAGATGCTCTCTCTCTTTCTCAGACGACATTTTTGTTGAAGGGAGAATGATGATGAATCTGGGTTCAGCCATCAAGTGGGATCTTAAGGAATGCGATGAGCTCGTCAGGTGACTCGGGTCGGCCACAGCGTCATCGGCTAACCGGCACCAAAGAGTAAGACGACAACTACCTAATCGGTTCATTCCAGTCAAGAGGGTTTTTAATATTGTGAGGGATATTTTATTTCCACGTATAATATTTAACTTATTCTCATCGTAGGGTTTTAAAGGGGGATGGTTGATTTGTGACATCGTTGAGAGTCAAGCGACATCTTGGATCCATTATTACAGACTGACGCTGACCCACCTACGAACGAAAACAACATCATAGCTAGGCAAGGAAGAATTAAAAGAAAACTAAATTGAAAAAGAACACGCAATAATTCTTAAATCACAATATTAATATAATAATTAGACTCGCTAGCGCCAACCTCGCATGCTAATTTGTCGAATTGGCCATCTTGTGTGGCGAGGGAACGGATCCCTTTCTTCATCTTCGTCTTCCTCTCCTAGACCAGTACCCCCATTAAGAATAAACCAAGACTCCCTCTCTGATAACCCATTATCCCTCGTCGCCCAAAGATCCTGCGCAAAACCACAAGTCTTGAAATGCTGCAAGAACCCCGCCCTTGAAAAGACTTCATCACGATGCTTCCTCTCAGCATCCGGCTCAGTCATATCAGGATGCACAGTTTTCTCTAGGTGGAGTTGTATCCCGCTACAACTGACACCATGATCTGCCTCTCCTCTTTTCGAGTTGTACCAGGGATACACGGTAGCTGACGCAAGCTGGTTACAGTCCCAGTTGCTCGATGAGTGTAGTCCCCCAGTAAACTTTCGTTCCAAAGGTTCGAGTGATTTGACTATCGCATCAAATTGACTTTTTTTCACGAGGCTCCTGCAACTGCAGCGATGGAGGTAGGTACTCTCCAGAGAGCATTTTCTAGGAACCGGATGATGGCACTGGTCTTAGCTTCCTCTCAAGCTCAGATCTGGATACTCCCATGATATGAGTGAGCTTGTCGAGCGTGTAGATGGTACCGGTCATTTGCAGCTCAGGTGCTTTGATAAGGCAGGGAAAGCAGCAACGTGTGCAGTCGGGAAGGTATAGGAGGGATCCGAAATCGCCACAGAGTTTGCAACTATATGTTACAAGAGGATCATACAAGTCCTTGATGGTGAAATGTTCGCCTAATTCGGTCCGCAAAATTGCTGTCAAGCCCTCGAGTCCATGCTTAGAAACAAGGTTGTACTCGTGAAGATGTGTCGCTATCACCCGGGCGTGCCTGTTGACATGGCGAAATCGAAGGTATGATACTATATCGAGCTGAAGGAGGATATTGACGAGGAGTTCTGGCGTAAGGAGATCCAAGACGCCAAGTCTAAAGGGAGGATCATGTTTAGAGGGAGAAGGTTCGGTGAAATGTGTTTGGAATAATGGCACGATGGCTTGTATTTTATGTGGAAGTGTGTGGACGAGGTCTAGAGCAAAGTCGGCCCGATGGTAGGAACAGACGCGAAGAACCTCTTGTCGATGTTCCTCGATACCTATCTCGGACGACATTTTTTGGTTGTTGAGAGTAAATTGGGGAGGTTTGCCAGATTGGACCATGGGGCGAATGAGTGGAGAGAGTGTCAGCGCCCTGCTTGATCGGAGTATCACTAAATCCGGAGGTACTGTAGTACATAGGTATTGCTGATCGAGGTTTCAATTGAGAGGGGTTTTCGAGGTAGGTAGGTATAGCATAGCTTTTCTAGGAATAACAATAATAGATTTAAAGGCCTTATACGGGAATAAACCTTTAATGGAATAAAACCCTTGTCGGATATCAAGGTGGGTTCGAGATTGTATCCTAAATAGTTATGCTGGTGACATGGAAGCCCACCCTAGAGCTCTGGTTTAGGACCTCGTAAAAATAGCCACATTATGCTCGAGACTTAGGTGCTACAACTCTGTTGGGTAGTCAAGTCCGTTACAACAATATAAATCTTTCAACAGTTCCTTTACCTTTGTTGCTCAACGAGATAAAATTCAAGGTGGACGGGTAATTATATCACCTTCTCTTCTTAGCCCACCTTTGTTAGCTAAGCCCATGTGCTGCACAGCATATGCAAGCCACGCTAGCGAAAAGCGGTCCCACTTCATACCCAACCAGCCCTGCTCCCTCCGTCAGGCCCATCTTGGACTCTTCCAAACTTTTTGTTTGATGCTCTCATGACTGCTCTCGATACCTTACGCCGCACGCGCGAACTGCCGCCATTTAAAGGGAAACTGCTAGAGGCTTCAGATATCTCCGTCCACCGCCAAACATGGTGCGCACGCATCCATCCATCAACAAGTAGCCCGTCTGTGGCTAACCATGTCCTAGTCTCTCGAAGCAAAGGAACTTACGAAAGATGATGCATTTTTCGACGACGCCAACCGGACTCCCTTTGTTATCGATGGTGTAGGGCAGATGGTTTATTGGAAGGGTTGCTTCGTCCTAGTCTATAAAAGTAGCGACACCACCAAAGCACTGGACGAAAAGAAACACGGCGATGGAGAGGCCAGAGTAGAAAGAGGGACTACGCTATGGTTTGGGTCCAAGGGTGGCCGGGTGAAGCAGGAATAAAGGCGACCAAGCGGGAAAAGTAAATTGAACTTAGATGGGTCTTGAAGTCTCAGATTCTAACTCAAACAATTTCATTGCGATTCGTGTGCCCTCCACTAAAGCAAGAGATAAATAGACATGGGCTGTGGCCTCTTGCTGGTGCGAGATGATCATAGATACACTTCCTGTGTGAAGGCGAGCGCGCCCCACGTCATCCTGATATGCTGGTGTTTTTTGAATTGCATCAACAATGTCTTGTCCAAATGTCTGCGGAAGCATTTCCAGTCGGAAGCCCTGGAGGGTGAACTGGGGGCATGGTATAATCTTTGTGCCGTCTGGGCCAGCCAAATATCGCAAACCATCTTTGGCTTCCACCCGATGCCCAAACCACTCCATGGCAAAGTGCTGTATCCTATCATGTGTTATCTCTAGGACCATCTGGCACACTGGGTTCTCATCGGACGACACGCGAGGAAATGACATGGATAGAGCAGCGATCGCTTTGCCTTGATTGTTCAGTTGAGGGAGTGTTTCGATCGAATTTGACAAATCTTCTGGGAATAACTTTCGCGCTGATTCGAGAGAGGCATTGACAAGAATGTCTTCGTGGGGAAAGAAGAGGCTATCGCAAGTGAAATGGGTCGTCGCTTGCTCCCTCACCGAGGGAGCTTGAATCGGACTTAGCACACTAGCTGGCTCTGACGCTGGCTCTGGCGAAAGGGAATCATCATTTGCCACGCCTTGGATTTGTTAGAGAGGTAAATTATTTTATCCTAGGTAAGCACGTACGTTGCCTCTTGTTTCGGTTCTGCCTGAGCGGCATTTCTGCGTCTGACCGTGATGAAGCTTCTTACGCAGGGTTTTGATCCTCCTCTCGTCGCGTCTTGGAAGGTGTCCAATCACCTCTGCGGCTAGTCGCCTCTGGTAACCCGCAGTGCTATCGTCTAGACGGGAAATAAGGTGTTTGCACGCCGCCTTGCCTGCAAAGTTGGTTTGATGGTCAGCAGCATGCTTGACGAGGGAATAACTAAACCAGGCTGCGAATCCGCTCCGCTCGTAGAAGGACCTCGCTGCGGAGCCATGTTGGCCCTGCTCGACATGTTCCAGCCATGTTGGAAGGGCGGTCAGGTGGCCCTGGAGAGTCGTTGGGGGCCGTTGAAGACGAGTGATGTTGGTCATCCATTTTCTGAGGTCGAACGGGATGGTGGGGAAAGGAGGGTGGGCTAAGAAGGAG
>JABEEN010000559.1:0-24932 GCA_013363205.1 Fusarium tuaranense | reverse complement strand
ACATAAACCCCCTTAGTATCCAAAAACCACCATCAAGATGCCTGGACGTGAGCACGGCACTCTTCAGGTTCTGAAGAAGAAGCTCAGTCTTCAGCCCCTGTTTGCCAAGGAGAGAACTCGCAGATCTTCATCCCCTCCGCTGCCCTCTGGAAAGAAGCACGCCAGCAGGTCCCCCTCCCCTCCCAGATTGGATGAGAGCAATGAGAACACCTTGGTGTGCACGTCGACATGGGACTCCCGCCTTGAGAAGTACCAGATCCTCAAGCTCGACACCAACTTGAGCGTTTCCATCGGTGATTCATTCGAGGCCAACCCTGGAAGCGAGGTCACCAACATTCCCAAGTTCGAATATGGCCCTATCCGGTATCCCAAGATGATCCGTCTTCTCCTCATCCTCCCGGCCACCTATGACGACGAACCCCTCGAGACAATCATGTTCCACGCCGACCCTCGGGAGATACCCTACCAGGCTCTGTCCTGTGCTTCCAACGACCGTAAGCAGACCAAGCTCATGCACTGCAACGGCCGTGGCCTGGCTGTCACCGAGACCGTCTATTCTGCCCTCCTCAACATTCGAAACCTCGGCGACCGCAAGATCTTCTCAACAGTATGGACCGATGCAGTCTGCATCAACCAGGCTGATATGCAAGAGCGTGAGTCTCACCTACGCCTATGCAAGACCATCTTCAGCACTGCGGCAGTTACCATTGCCCATCTCGATGGAACTGAAAAGTCCCGCCGCAAGGTCTTTGAGACTGTCGACATGCTCCATGAGGCCTGCCGCAATGACGAATTCCGTGAAAGACTGGAGGAAGACGGATTGGACCTCTCATCACTTGACCAACTCTGTATCGGAAACAAGCGTCTTCGAATTCCCCTTGACAACCGGGTGGAACTGTCCAAGGTCTTTTCTCACCCCTGGTTCGAGCGTGTATGGAACTGGCCTGAAGTATCCCTGTCCAAGAAGGTCTATTTCTTGTATGGATCTGCTCTCCGTCCCTGGAGCTTCTTTGCCGATGCTGCCTGGTGCATGCATCAGTTGCGCTGGGAGTCGTCCCTGAATTCCGAGTGCATCGTCCACGGCCAGACCCGGATGGATCTTAAATACGATCACATGTTGCACTTGGATGACCACCGCCAAGACATCCGCGATGAAAAGCCATGCACCCTTCTCAGTCTCCTGACCAAGTCCCGCCAGTTCACATCAGCCAACCCGCTGGATCGGGTCTTCGCCTTGTGGCCGCACATCAGCAACACAAGTGAGAGGGATTTCGTCCAGGCTTACTTCGACTATAACCTGTCTCCTCTTAGCGTCTTCCTCAACCTGACGATCAACAGCATCATCTCACATGAGACTCTTGATGTCCTGCATCTTGTCCACAATGAGGTCAAGGATGACTGGCCGTCATTTGTGCCTGACTTGTGGATGAAGGATGGCGTCCGTACCCTAGGATCTAAGGAAGGACGCGAGCACTGGGAGTACCACGCTGCAGGTGACACCAAGCCTCAGTTCACTGCCCTCAACACCAAGAACCAGACCCGTCATGGTATGCCCTACTTTGAGGATGATATCAACATCATGCTCAAGGGTTTCCTCGTCGACGAGGTCACTCGGGCGGGATCTGAGATGAAGGACATGATGTTTGGTGGAAAGTCTTTTCTCTCAGACTGGGTCAACACGGCTCTTGTGACAGGCAACAAGAAGTTCTACACTGCGGGTGAACTCAAGAGGGCCAAGGCTCTTCAGAAGACGTCCAAGAGCCGCAGCGACAAGAAGGACACCACTTCAGCTCAAGAAAATGGTGAGTCTTCTCGTGTTGCCGAGCTTCAGTCAGCCATGAGGCGGTCAAACCGTCGTTTTGGCTCAGCTCGAGACTCGCAAGGTCAGCTGCGCGACTCTCTCACACCGTCTCTGATGGAGGCTTTGGGGGAGATTGACATTATGGAGAATGGTTTCGCTGCCCAGGAGCCCGTGTCTGAGCCCGAGCCAATTTCGACCCTTCCCATGAATGAGAAGTATCCTATTGGGGACATCTCAGTCGTTGAGGCTTTCTGGCGAACCCTCATCAAGAACAAGGACGAGAATGGCGAGGTCCCTTCGGCGGAGATGAACACGACCTTTTTCCAGCCGTGGCTCACTGCTATGTCGGGTACGACCGCTGAGATGCTGGATGCTCTGGCTCATGGGCAGAGCGAAGACGGCCCACGACCTGAGCCACTCTTCAACGACCTGGTGCACATGAGCTGCAACGGCTCGCGCATCGTGAGGACCAAGACGGGATTGATCGGCACTGCGCCTTGGGATGTTCAGGAAGGTGATTTCGTGTGTGTCCTTTACGGTGGACAGACGCCGTTTGTGCTTCGCAGGGACGAGAACTGCCCCGGCAAGTACCGATTTGTTGGTGATTGTTATATCCATGGTATCATGGAGGGTGAGGCGTTGAGCATGGAGTTGGAGGAGCGGGAGTTTGTTATTTCATGATGACAACGACGATTATGACACTGTCCTTTCTCTTCTTTGGTGTAGCGGGATTTCTTGGCTTTCGCATTTCCTCTCACCATTTTGTTTGGAGTCGAGTTGCATTGGTTGGCGTTAACGAGAAGGGTTTTCTTTCCATTCCTGGGTCGCCTGCATCGAGCACGGCATGGCATTCATTATTATAGGTAGCCTTCAATGAGAATGATGAACAGAAGACGCTGTACAAATTCGTAGAAGAGTGAAGGTGATGATGCTATCGTCAAGTTGTGTTTTGTACAAACAGTTTTGGGCAGGTGGGTTAGGTCAGGCAATTACCCCACGAATCACCTCCCCGAGCGAATCCTTCCTCCCTTCCAACGCAATCTCCCTACCCATGCAGCCCAGCGCTGAACCTCGTCCTCCTCGAGCAATAAATCCACTGTGTAATAATCCCTAGCGAGCTCCTCATGGGTCTTGAAATGATGAACGAAGCGATGACAGGCACCACATAGCCAGGCGACGTTCTGCAGATCTTCCCGACGGTGCCATCCGCGCTTCACAGCCTTTTCGTGCACGAAACGGGGAATTAGGTGGTGGTACGACAGTGGGATGTATGAGCGTTGACAGATTTCGCAAGCGTCGGTGCGTGTGTTGCGTGTGGCGGGAGGTGGCTCAATTAAGGGTGTGATGTATGAAGTGAGAATTGGAAGTAGAAAGGCTTCTGGAGATGATGGGAGATTAGATGCGACGAAAGGATCCGGTGAGATGAGATTGTAAGTCGTCAGAGTTTCAACGATAGACGGCGACAAGTTCAGAACTGAAAGGCTCTCCTTGGTGAGTGGTAGGGAGTACTGATCACGCAGGCGATCCGAATCCCGCCAGACACGATAGTCCAAGCCCTGCAGCTCCTCTGGAAGGCTTTCAAAGATCTCGGTAGCGAGGTAATCGACAAACTCGGAGAGCTCCTCTGCGTCCCGCTCCGGGTCCGCCGCCGGAGCGGAGACTGGGGCCGCTGACCCCGAGTTCTTGCGACGGCGGCGACGTTTTGGCGGGTCGGGGGTGGACGAGGCGGCGGGTTGCAGGAGGGTGGTGGATAGACAGTCCCGGAAGAGGGCGTAGTTTTCGGAGTTGTCCTCTAGAGCCGACATATTGTGATCAAGGTTGTGAGGAAGTGAGGAAGTGATTGATTGAATTGTGTGGTGTTTTTGATTTAGTGACGTAATTGAGTTGGAGTTTGTTAATTGTTCCTGCCGAAGGAAGCCTTTTTAAACAAACCTAAACCGCTATTTCTCTCTATATCAAAGACTATCAACATCTCCTACAGAAGCATTTCGAATCTCCGAGACTTGTCTAAGCGTTGAAGCTGAAGCCATCTCATACGGTCGCTGCAAGCCTCGAACCAATATTCAGCCCCGGCTGAGTCATTCGGCCGGCCACCGCCAGACACGCCGTCATCTCTCGGCAACGGGTAGCGGTGGCTGCGAACGCCTATTGCACTTGCATCTGTGAATCTGAGAAATCTACTTTGCTTTTCTTGGTCCTCAAGGATACCGCTGTCTACCAAGTCTTGTCCTTTCTTGTCGCCCAGACCGCCAAGGGCTTGTGTCAAGGCCAAGACCCTCGGCGCCGAGACCGAGGCGGAGCAGGCCAAGAAGGAGCTCCACGTGGCCCCGGCCACCGGCCGAAGAGGGCGCCGAGCTCCCCGGGGGGTGACTCCCCTTGCCGGAAGCTGGAGGGTCTGCGATTGAGATGACTCGGAGCGCGTCATTCCTTCGGCAGTTGGAAAGTGATGGGCGTCGCACCCTTCCAAACATAGAACCTGCGTCTGCGTCGCATTCCTCACCCAGTGACAACGTCCCGTGTTTGACAGTTGCGGGCTTGGCCGAGGGAGTAGGGCAGTGCTTATTACGACGACACGGCAAAGGTTGGATGCGGGATACTGTACCTGAGCAATCCACGTCAACGTCCCCGAGATGGACCATTCGCACTGCGGCGGTTGAGCTGCATGAAATGGACGAGACGTCATGTTGTTTCATCAGCCTCACCCGTGTCGGTCAATAGCCGACAAACAATAAACTGACGTGTAATGAGCAGGATCTACCAGGCAGCTATTTGATGACCCTTTCTTCTGCATCCTAAGAGAAAGCGGTCTGACAGCCTCATTTCCTGAATCATGATCATCAGAGGTGTGGTGTTGAGGCGTCAAGCTAAGGCAAAGAAAGCTGGCTGCAGATCCAAAAACCCCCCACGCCCAGCCTGGAAAATATTAAGCTGAGACATGACTAACATTATTTTGCGAAAAGCTGATCTTGTTTCTTATCAAAACAAAAAAAAGAGGTGACACCAAGGGATGAAAAAAGATGCAACGCATTTGCATAACCGAAGTGCGCAAGCGAGGAGAGACTTTTTTTTTTTGAAATACGTACCCCGCTACTTTTTGAGCAAGGAAGTGAAAAAGGGTAGATTCAGATTCCCGTGTCCGAGTACCACTGAAGATTTCGGCCTCAAGGGCAAGGGATGACGAGACGAGACGAGATCTAGATTCGTTTCTGTCGGTCTCGAGAAGGGTTAGCTCGGCGGCACAGCTATGAGACAAGCGAGAAAACGCCTAAAGACGGGCATTGCGTCTATAGCCGTCTAGGAAGAGCAATGACAGTGATTTGAAGTGTGCAACTTCGTGGTACACGTTTAGAAGCATACCCAAGTCGATTGACCTGACCAGGTCCATTCTTCAAGCATCTACCATCGAGGTCAGCCTTGTCACCTATTGTCACTCTCTTAAAGGCTGCCGGCGGATCCGAGGAGGGGTTGCGAGAGGCGAGAGTCAGGAGAGAATGGATGAAGGGATTTGGATTGGGGGATCTCGAGGATATACATATTATCCATCCAATTGTGTCCGAGTGTCACATTTCTCGAAGCCTTGCATGGGGGGGGCGGGCCGAGCTGTGACATGTCAGCTCGGCCATGCAACATCGAATCTTGAAATAGCGTCATCAATACCCTCTTGTAAGAGAATCAAGGGCAGAGATAACGGAGCAACCCTCTTCCATGGAGAAGGTCTTGACCGAGAGCGCATTCCGCATAGCAGTCTTCTGACATGTGCATGGTAATTGGGATTCTTTCCTAGTACAACATGGTCAAGGTGCTTTCCCGTGTTGCACCGGATGCAAGTCAGAGATGGCTCATCACCAACCCCAGGTTGACGATTAGTGTTCAAATACCGCAGTGCCCATGCTCCTCTCACCACCCAATGATAACGATGGCGAGACAGCTACAGCGAAGCCTAGTGACGATGCTAGATGTCAGAAACCTGGGGGACGCGCGCCAACACACACATCCTCCATGTTTATGTTTGACTGGGGGACGGGAGCCAGCCAGGCCCCCAGGGTTTGGTTTCCGCCGACAGCGGAACTGTCCTCCTAAAACGGCAGTAGGATGAGATTCGGTGATAGGGATTTGAAATAGATATGTCATCTCTCACTATCCCGTCCCCCGCAATGGAGGACGCAAGTGGGGGGAGCTTTGCTTGACCGGGCGATGATGGTTTTGAAGAGAGGGGGAAGAGGAGAAAAAAAAATCGACAAGGGAAATTTGAAGCGCGTAAGCCGCGGCGCAGCTGGAGAGAGAGAGAGAGAAGGATGATGAGGGAGAGGGCTGCCGGCCTCATTGAAGCAGGCTAGCTTAGCATCCTCCTGAGTTACGCAGCATGAAGGCCCAGTATATCCAAGATGGGTAATTCATTGGCCTGCCAAGTTGGAGGTGGTGGAGGGGAAATGGTGTTTGCATCAGCTTAGACGGGCCGAGTAGGCGGAGGACTTGATTTGAACTGAGACAAGTGCAGCCTGATTGATTACTACTGTAGAGACGATTGATATCAACAAAACGAAGAGAGAGAGAGAAAAAAGAAGAGGCCAGACATGCCACAAAATGATAATTCTCCATGGCCTGTTTCAATCTAGAAATCGTGTCTTCCACGTGAAAATTGCCTCTCGGGGAGACACCCCAGCGGCTCCGCGCCCGCCAGATACCTGCGCTGCTGGGCTGGGCTGGGCTGAGCTGCTGCGCGACATTGGCCTGGCCTCAACAACTTTCACATGGGCTTCTTGGAGGCCAGAGCGCTGACGCTCGTTTCGCCCTGCGCCCAAGGGAGGCCCCGAAGCAACCAAAAACCACACGGGAGATGCGCTGACCCGCACGCCATGTGAGGTCACCGTTCGGCGCATCTCGACCGGCGACGCGCGCTGAGGGTTGGGTTGGGCGCTACAAGTTCCAGCTTGGGAATTACCCGAATTGCGCTTTCCCCCCTCCCGCCGCCGTCGTGTCGTGGGGGCCTGGGACCCTTTCGATCTCCCACCTTCGCATCATGGGTGAATCTATTGGGTACGCTGGGAGGAGGAGGAGGGGGACCTTCCATGTCCCAGCACTAGGGGTGAAGGTGGCCGCCTAGGGTCCATCCGTCTAGGGACAAGCGAATGTGGCATGGTGTGCCCTCTCACAACGAGACAGCCCCGAATCACAAATGGAACGGAGCCTACGGAGATGGTGTTTTTTAAAAGGGGCCCTCTTTCTCTGATGGCCCCTTCTCTTGGGTTGTTTTGGCATATTCCTTCCAGAAGCAAAAGATTCTACAGTCTCCATCATCTAGATAAAATATTCCGTCTCGACAGGTTCAACGATAGCAACACCAAGTACTACACTACACTACCTACACTACACAGCTTATCAATATCAACACTCTACAACATGCACACCTCCAAGTTGAACCCAACTCAGCCAAGCAAGGCCATGTTCATCGACAACATCGCCAGTCTCTCCGACCCTCTCTCGTCCATGTCATCTATCTTCTCCCTCGTCTCCCTCCTTACCATGGCTTATCAAGTCCGGACACCACAGCCCTCTGTCCAACAACGCCTTCTCACCCTCCTCAACACAATGTCACCAGCCCTCACAACAGAAATTAAGACGACACCCGACTCACCAAGAGGATACTCCCGTGAGGAGATCCTCAACTCCTTCGTTCATTTCCTCAGCCCCGTGCTCAACGGCATGGCGGGCATGCTCGAACTCCTCTCAGCCGTCGACGCCTTCTCACGGCCAGAAGACTTTAGACAATTCTGGAGCCTGGAGCGGAGCAATCTCATCAGGGACTTTATCGAGAGCGGGGGACCTCTGCGGGGGATGGAAGGCTACGACGTTCCTTTCCTCGAGGCCTTTGTAAAGGACTCATCCTGCAGAATCGCACTCGGCAAGAACCAGGGCATGCTACTTCTGGTGCCCGGCGACGCCGAAGTCGGCGATGATGTTTGGTGGGATGAAGATGAGCAGCGTCTCACCGTTTCAAGAAAGGGCGAGGAGGATCTCAACGCCGCCGAGGCGTATCTTGATGACGGTTCAAGGATGGCTGTCTTGGCCATTTCTTCTGCGACTTAGAGAGAGAGACATGGCGCTTTTTCTTTCCCTTTTTGACGAGTTTACGATCTTTTGGTTTTTTTTTTCTCTTGTCTTTGATCTGATATCCACGCTAAAGAAGTTTTTTTTTTTGGAGATTGGGATAACGGCGCTCACTGGGATATATATGCTGGCGTATTGTGAGCGTTTACATGGATAGAAGCAAGTTTATTGGGATAAATACTAGTATAGCATTAGGTACTCTTTTTTTCTAGGTCGTGAGTTCACGATACCTTCCAATGAAAATTCCCTAAAAAGGCAAACACCCTTCCTTGCACAGGGCATGGCATGCAGCACAGTGTTGTGTCCCATTTCGCACCACTCACTGGTCCCCCTGCCCACTTTTTAGCGTATCTTGCAGATCTGGGCTCTTGGAAGCTCCCATCACTCGAAACCTGCAGCTGCCGCTTCTCGCCCTCCACTCTTCAACTCCCTTCTTCTTCTGTCTCACCGTCTCTGCAGTCGTCAGCAGCAAAAATGGCATCAGACGAGGAACACGAGGTTAAACGCAGCAAGCAATGGTATGACGATCAAGATCAGAAACCTAAAGAGAAGGATCGTCGATCAAGGCATTCGGACCGCGATTCTGGCCGCCGAGACCGTCGGAGATCACGCGACAGACGCGACAGGCGACGCTCAAGAACTCCCGATGGTTCACGACGGAGATCACGCAGTCGAGATCGCGATCGGGACCGAGACCGAACCCGCGAACACAGACGTCACCGATCACGAGACGACCGAGGCTCACGACGCAGCCGCCGCGACGACAACGACGACGACAGAAACAACAAGCAGGTTGCAAAGCGCAGCCCGATGAGGCGGTCGGGTCCCCTCCCGTCCCAGGAGGACTCTTTTGCCATTACGAATGGGCAAGAGCCTGAGAAGCCCAAGGAGAAACCCAACTTCGGTACTACAGGCGTCTTGGCCGCCGCTTCCAACTCAGTGGCACAGGCAGACGGCTCGTCCATCACGCTCAAGTACCACGAGCCCGCCGAGGCTCGCAAGCCCTCGCCCCGCGACCAGTGGAGGCTCTTCGTCTTCAAGGGAGGCGACATTGTTGACACGATCGACCTGGGCGCGAGGAGCTGCTGGCTCGTCGGGCGGGAGATGGCCGTCGTCGACTTGCCCGCCGAGCACCCGAGCATCAGCAAGCAGCACGCCGTCATCCAGTTCCGCTACACCGAGAAGAGGAATGAGTTTGGCGACAAGATTGGCAAGGTCAAGCCCTACCTGATTGACCTCGAGAGCGCCAATGGTACCGTTTTGAACGATGAAAAGGTACCCGACAGCAGGTACCTGGAGCTCAGGGACAAGGACATGATACAGTTTGGCCACAGCACAAGAGAATACGTCATCATGCTCGCGCCACGGGAATAAGAGATTCCATTTTGTGGAGGAAACGAGGCTGTGTTGGACGTTGACTTACTCCGTCGGTGCCTTCAAATCCCCGTTGACGCGCAACATCCATCTCAGCTTCAATTTCAACGCAGCATGCAATGGAGCGACGAATACGATATCCAATGGTTTCCATCCTATTGACGAAAGCCCCAATGTCGACGCAAAACCTGCAGATTCCAGTTGGTTGGTGAATGGAGCCAGGCCACGAGAGCCTCAGATGCAGGCTCACGGGGTCCAACGAGACGGCGCAAAGCCTCAAGGCGACAAGCCAATAATTGACTCAACGCCCAATTTACAACATGGCTTGGTGCAAGAGCCTCATCCTGGGGTAGGGAAATCGCTCAAAGTGCCACACCAGGGTTGGAAGTCGGCTCTCCAATTCTACGCTTTCAGAGCCTTCAGTGAGGGACTTTCGTGGCGGATGATACAGTTTCCATTCGGTGGCCGGAATTGACTCACTCACTCAATCCGCGACCGAAGGCAGATTTGGTATTGGGGCGGGCAGGCAGGCCAAGACTCGCATTCAGCTGGTTGCTTCTGCTACTTTTGGACACTGACCAACACAGTTACCCTCTCTCTGGGCGCGGCTGGGCAATGCTAGGCTACCTATTCGTGTTAAGAGACAATACGCGTGGCCCTGGAAATGAAAAATACTCAGTACTCAAGAAATCAGGCTCGGTAATGTACGAGCTGACAGGTTTACTACTGGCTCACACAAGAAGATGGCGCTCACAGCTGCTGCTGGACGTCGAGTGGCGCAACTCTGGCCATCTCACGACCTGACCAAATGCTCAGCTCTACCAAGGACCCTGTGTAACACCCTGGAAAAGATCCCGCATACCCGCGCGGGAAACGTGCATGATCTCCAAACCGAGCCCCCGGGCTAACGAACGAGTGTCCACGGATATAGCTACCTACCTACCTATAAATACGACATCCATCTACCCAAAAAGTCTCACCTTGTCACACAGAAACCCCAGTGATGCCATGATCGCCACCCGTATTCAGGAACAAACCGGCCATGACAGGCCCGAAACGTCAAGATGAGTCTGCTTCTGACACGAGGCGACAGAAAGCCTTGCACATTACCCCAGCCGGGCGATGGGCTCAGCCACACCTGATGCCCTTGCTTACTGGAAGCATCGCAGCCCTTCTATCCCGGGGCAGTGCTCCCCCACACCATCACTGCTGTGTCTTGTGACGGCTGTCAATGGTGTGTTGCAGACGCAGGTAGTGGCGGCTAGAGCCCCATAGCCTCGTCTTGTTGGTTGACCGAGAAGAGTGTGACTGCTCATCCTCTGCCATCAGGCAGCGCCTTTTTACAGTAGCCTCATGGCTGAGCAGGTCATTTAATAAGCCGGACCTACCGCCAGCTGTCAAGCTGTCCTCTTCTCTTCGCCATTCAATATCCAATGTTGACAGAACCGAATCGCAACTTGAGTGTCCCCATCTTTGACGACACATCATGGTAAGGCATCATGACTGAACTCTCGCGGAAACTCTCGCTGACTGCCATCTGGCAGGGGCCTGAGAATCGTTCCATAACTCGATACGACACAACTGCAGTATACACACACCCGGAAGCAAAGGTCGACATCGTCCTCGTTCACGGCCTAAACGGCTCGCCCGACAAGACATGGACGGCAAAAAATGGCACCTTCTGGCCCCGTGATCTGCTGCCTACAGCACTAAAAGACGAAAAGGCCAACATCATCGTGTACGGGTACAACGCCGATGTCAACTCCAAAGCAACTGCTCGAAATATTAGCAATAGCTTCGTACACCAGGAGGCCGAGAAGCTTGCAGAGAGCGTCATAAACCACCGGCAACGTGAGCGCACATTCAAGAACCCAATTATATGGGTGTGTCACGGCCTCGGCGGCATCCTCGTCAAGCAGATATTAATTCATTCGGCCGATATCCGCGAGCCTCATCCCCAAGACCAGCGATCACTATTCGTCTCAACATACGGGCTCGTGTTTCTAGGTACGCCACATGCTGGCTCAGATGCCACGTCTTGGGGCCTCATACTCCAGGCCATGTCAGATGCGATAGCTCCCAAGAGGTTGTTCGGCGGCGAGCCTATACTCTTGAAGACGCTCAAGAAGGACCACGAAGCTCTCACCAACATCAACAACCAGTTTTGGAAGATCCATCGGCATTTCGAGATCCTCATGTTTCATGAGAACGAGCCGTCAGATATCAAGGGCTCTAAGTAAGTTGCCTGGGCTCATATTACCTGTGTTCTCGATCAACTAACCACCCCCATCTAGGATTTTCGTTGTTAGAGAAGAAGCAGCCAACCCCCCTCTACCTCATGTGATCGACTATGGCATCCAAGCAACACATTTGGGCATGTGCAAATTCGACAGCTTGAAAACCCCGGGCTTCATGAGAATCCGGGCTGTCATCCAACGATGGGTTCATGATGCACCCGCTCAAGTCCAGAAACACTGGATGCGCGAAAATGAGAGTCCAGCTCCCACCGTAGGAGATGAACTGGCACAGCCACTCACGCTCTCTCAAGTATCAAACGAGCATCCTCTCCCGTCATCCATGGACGACGCGACGAGGCCTCTCCCCCAAGCACAGAGGCTGGCTCTGCAACTCAGGACTGAACCTACTTTTGTTCATCCAGAGCGCTTCAGACCGAATTCCTTCTTCAAGGGCCGGAGGCAAGAACTGATTGACCTCCACGAGATGTTGATGGACAAGGAGCGTCGAGAGGACGGAACATCAGCAGTCTTGATCTGGTCAATCCCAGGAGGCGGCAAGACTCATCTTGCGAGAGAGTATGCTTTCAAGCATAAACACGACTACCCCGGTGGAATTTTCTGGGTACGAGCCAAGTCTCCAGAAGATATCATGGACGCCTTCGTGAGGATTGCCAAGCACGCCATGGCCCGAAACGAGATCGAGATTCAAGACGAGACAGCTCTGCAGGACCGTGACAAAGTTATTCCTCTGGTTCGAGAATGGCTTAATCAGTCCGAGAATTGGCTCCTCATCCTGGACGGTGTTCTGCACGACACTCCCGACTTGGCCGACTGTATCCCTGATGCAGCCAATACCAGCATGATCCTGACATCGACCGACACTTCGATTGCAGGAAACCACAACTTTGATAACCCCCAGAAACTGGAGCTGGGTCCCCTCAGCGAAGACGAGGCACAGATCTTGTTGCTGGAAGAGATGGACAGGAAGAAGACATGGACGCCGGATGATCTTGCTCGAGCTCTCAAAATAGCCAGGTTGACAGAAGGCTTGCCTCTAGCCATTCATGCCGCCGCCGGTCAGATGAGGGCAACTCGAGAGCCAATGTCCAAGTACATCCGCTCTTATAAAAAGCGACCCCAGGCCGGCGGTTTGGGCGCATACAAGGCTGTTCGAGAAAAGCTTGAGGAGCGTGGTGAGACGGAGGCACTCAACTTGATGTATCTGTTGTCCTTCTTCAGCGGTAGCATCCCCGTCGAGATGCTTGCACTTGGTATGCCTCCCTGTGCAACACACACTTGGGACACATGCTAATAACTTGATAGGCCTCGAAGCACTTGACAACCGCACACCCGTCCTCACCAACAATGCTATGGGTAAGGGCAGTCTCAACAAGACATTCACTGTCCTCATCGCCTTTGCCCTTATCGAGCGTGAGGAGATCGAAGATGTGCCATCTTCAGGCAACCCCCACACGACCGCCGAACCTCTTGATGTGCTCAAGATCCACACTATCGTTCAGAGCTTCTTCCTTGAAGCATTGAAGGAGCAGGGGCAGTTTGAATTCTGGCTCGAGCGTGCTGCTGCTGTCTTTCTCAAGTCCTTTGACAAAGGCGACCGTCGTGCTAGGGGCAGGACAGAACTGGGCCTTCCTGACGACTACCGGAGATATGCTTCCCACTGTCACAAGATCCTGAAGCACATCAAAGGGGTTGATGAACCGACGCCTGAATTGATTGCCGCCGAGAGGGCACTTCAAAGTCGCTCCGAGGATATTCAGGGGCAGATTTCCGCCCTCGCACGCACAATGACGACAGAGTCTGTCGGGAAATGGGGGCAGGGTCCCCACGTGTCGGTCTTCGAAAGAACCAATAGCACTTCCCCTTCGAGCTCGGTTGAGGCCACGGATGGTGGCAGACTCCCAGGCGAACAGGAGAGTTCATGGGATCTGCAGACTAGTCTGCTTGCTCGGGAACCTAAACCCCACCCCGGCCACATCCCGTATCCGAACGACAGCACCATTCTAACACCGCACTTTTTCGAAGACGGCTCTCAACGCACTGTGCAGAGTGAGGCAGCTAAAGACTACTTTTATCGAGCCGAATCTTGGCGAGAGTCGACAGAGCACGTATCGTCGTCTCTTGGCGCAGAAGAACATGTTCATCTCGCCCAAGATGCCATTAGCCAGTCCAGTCCGAGGGTATCCGAGAACCATGGCCAGACTGTCTATATGACAAATGGACCCGACCGAGATACGGATCTCGATGCTATCGAGAGCGGAGCTGTAGCTGGTTTCAGAGCACACAGCCCACGGAATGTCAACATCGAGCCACAGCCGCAGTCGCAGCGTCAAGCACGGCCAAGGACCCGGAAACCCATCGAAGAGAACCCCTTCTTCGAGGGGAGTGGTTCTGTCGACGGTGCATCTATCCCCTCGATGGATATCGCCAATGCAGACTGGCGCTCAATTTCTCAAGAGCGGCCAGTGCCAACTCATCCTGGACCCAGCCACTCACAGGCATCGCTTGAGTTGGATATCGGCCACTGGGCACCAGGTCTGCCTATTGTGAGTAACTCGACAAGCAGCCTGCGACCTGTCAGTCACTACCCCGAATTGAGATATTCTCAACATCGAACTGCGGTTGCTGGCGAGGGCCTGTCTAGCTCTCTCCCAACCAGCCACATTGGCGGCGCCCTCAAGCCGCCGTCATGGCGTCCATCATCCTCAGGCCCAGACGGCTACTCGTCTCAACCAATGTCGCGCAACTCATCTTCTAGCCCGGGACTAGTCGTCCCTTCAGCCCATCACAGTTCCACCGTGAGCACAACGACGTCACACAGTTTCCCCATCCAGATCCGCGGGCATCCCTCGACCCCAGCGACGGAGCCCTCGCCGCGCCTTTCCGGCGTCGACAACGTCCCTACGAGCTACCATGCCAGGCAACGGCACGCGGTTCCGTGGGGCTCGGAGCGGGACTCTCGGCGGGACTTTGCTATCAGACAAGCGACCGAAGCGGTGGAGATGCAGAGGTCGGGGTCCGGGGGGATCCAGTTCAATGGGCACATCGTCGAGTTTGGGCACTCGCCTCCAGGTAGCAGAACGACCTCGACCTCTCCACCGAACATACCTGCCTATCCACAGAAAATAACCGAGAGGGCGTCTGCACTGGAGAAGAATAAGATCGTGTCCCCAGTGAGGAGGCCCATGGGGTTGGGGATTCTTGCTGCCGATCCGGAGAGGCGACAACAATCCTAACGAGACTTCGTGTGAGGAACTGCCAACTATGGCCAGACCATTTCCTTTGTCCTAGCAGGTTCTGCCAACTGTTGTATAACTGTATCATAATTTGAGGTTCGCGGGTCATAGAGGCGGCGTTAAGGGTATACCAAGAATGCATAGAGGGCTGGAAAATATTATCGGAAAATAGACGGCGTTAATCGTGATGCTACAATCGGGAGTTAAAATGTCGGAATGTTAGCCCCTTGCCAGTTTTCTAGACTGTTTCTTTGAGGAAACGATGTTCGTCATCCTTTTCGTTCCCTTGCTCCCTGGCTGTAACCTTCGGCATAATATTATAGCATTATCTTGCTACGGCGTCTTCGTGAATCGATAATAGTCCTGATAGCAGGGATCTCAAGACCATTCTGGTCGGCCTTCCCACCAGAGAGGGTAAGTGGTCTGTCCATCAATGGCCGTTTGCCTAGGTTTCTCCCTTGCATAACGCGAGGGAAAAGATGGGCGGCATCGGCCCTTCGTGGCGGGCAGTTTGACAAGACTGATACGCCGGATTTCGACGAGGGGGACGCCGGGAGTGGTGGTTTGTTCTGTAACTTGATCCCGACATGCGTAGAGGAGTGATCAGTGACCGACTCCGCGACAGTAATTCTCGCCGAGTGGATACAAACTAGGGACGATGGTCTCCCAGCGGCCGCGATTAATCTTTCGTAACAACACCTTTGACCACCTATCCTCCAGTCCAGCACATTGGTAGGCAGTACAGTGTCTCGGCATAGCCCTCAGGGGTGAGTCAAACACTGCCAGCACAGGGATACTCTCCCACCACCGCCGGCCGAATGGTTGCTGGTAAGGAAAACATTTCAAAGTCCAAGGCGGGTCTTCGAAGTGACGTCGATTCCTTGAGAACTCATGGTGAGTTGCCGCGCGCGCAATGGCGGCCGTAGTATTGGTCGCGGATGCGGTTGGTGGAGACTAGCTACTTGTCAGTTGCAGAAGGACTCCAACGCCAGACACGAAGCCGAGTGAAAAACAAAGAAGAAGCATGAACAAGGGTAATGCATGAATGTGCGAGGCACTGCGGCCCGACTTAGAAAACCCGAGAGTCTTTGATGTTCGACAGGTGAACCGTTGTGTCCCAGGTAGTCAACCTCTTCGACCAGCTCTCGAGAGAATACTCATGATGCCTTGGTGTCAGAGGATATTTAGCAAACACCCTGGTTTCATCACTCGGGATGAACCAAGACAGTGCGGTAAGCTCAGATTCGAAAGGAACATGTAGGGCTCCACTTGAATCGACGTGCTCTTCATGGGAGATGACATGGGCAGATCTTGCTGTTTCAAGGGCTCCTCGGATTGACAATGTTACATGGTGTTTCGGCAGTCGAGGCACTCGTCGGGACACCGCCATGTGCTATTTGCAGCTGGCGCAGTAGTTGGGGGTGAGAAATCTGAGGCCTCCTGAGTGTCTGGTACGATACACCGGTCTTCGGCACAGAGTTGACAGATTGCGCTTTTGTCGATTGGATGCCAGGCAGAATTTGAAGGCTTGGCTGCGGTGATAGCTCGAACTACGTCACAAAGATCCTTGGCGGTTGTTGAGCGTCGATCGCTTGTCTCAGGATCGGCAAGCTCCCTCGTCTGGTACCGAGATCAGACTAGGCCGCCAAGCTGCGTGGACTTCTGAGTCGCGGCCAGACAAGACCAGGCTGGCTGGTAAAAGTCGACAAGGAAAGCCGCCTTAGTCGACGGGAATAGCATAGCGCACTTGACATGCGCCGAGAAAACGGACCTAGATGTCATCAAACCAACCCGGTCAGCCCAGGTTACTGGTGTGCTGAAGCTACCATCCTGGTACGAAAAACCCCCGAAGCGCGCAGACATGTGAAGAGCTGCCTTCAGGGACTTCATGGACCAGGATCCCGAGATATCTCAGCCTCTTGACATCGCCAAAAGTTGCGAGCGGGAGCAGAGAGATAAGAGGTCGCGTGTAAGTCGGGAGGAGAATGAACACCCCAGACCATCTGGGGAAGATGGGCAAACTCGCGGGACTCTGGTCTGGTCTGAGCTCCGTATCAGACTCTGAATCGTGGATAGCGACGGGGAACTCTTACTGTGCCCAACACAGTCCCGTTCAAATTGAGCAAAGGTCCATCAGATACAGTAGAAAACTGCGCAGAAACAGGCTGAGAAATCCGCTTGGATCCACCAAGATACATCAGCTTGAGACATTTGCAACCAAGCAAATGGACCATGAGCAGCCAACGAGATGAAGACGTGGATGTCGTCTCTGGTAGACCGAGTCCACTCCTGGGCGATGAAGCCGCCCGGTGCGCGATGGACGGCCGGGCAACTGTCTCACTCGGTTAAAAACTGACGCCGCTGGCGAGAAAACCGTCAGATATCCTGAATGCCGTCTCCATCACGTGGGTCTGGCGAGCATGGCTGAAGAGTCGAGGCCAATCGCTGAAGCACCGGCTGCTCGGAGGACAGGAATAAGAGGGTCGGGCTGCTTGAAAGGCTGCAGAGAGGTGGAGATGAGAAGATAACGGAGGCTTCAGTTAGGCCAGCCGCGTGTCCGAGGCCTGTCGTCTTACGGTCCAACGTTGACTAGTTTGCAGCTGTTGCAAGGATGAGGTTGGAACATGGCCGAGAAGTTGTTGACGGGACGGGCTATTATCTGAAGGTGTGTGATTGGCTGGGGGCTTACGTTTCGGTATGCACTGTGCAGCTGATGGATCGTTGCCTGCATAAACACAGTGCCATTCTGTTTCTGTTACAGAAGGTCCCCGTCCTTCCTTCCCTAGGAGATTTTTCACGTTTTACCAGGAAGGTACGTACCCCTCCGTAATTTGAACGGAAGCCGAACTCGGATAGCTCTCTCATGAAGCTCGGAAAGCTCTCCCATTTCTCAGCAGAAGCCATCTTCACATGCACCATTCAACGCGCCTCTACGAGCTCAACAACTCGATCAAATCTTACACTTCTCACGGTTTTTAAAGGCTTGCTATGGGGTTATAAAGACAGACAACTCACAACTCCTCTCATCGATACAAGCTCCACCGCTTCCCAAAGTTTGATGCCAAAACTTCTAGAATGTCGTCACAGGGCCCCTCGAAGCGTCGCCAAACTCGCTGGCGTTGATATTCAGGGTCCATCTTTTAGTGGATCTACCTGGATCTCTCAGGGATCTCGCAGGAGGCATCTGCGCCACTCGCTGCGCGCTCTGTAGTTCCCTTGGGGTTCCTTGGCCAGACGTCGCAGTCCGCAGACATCCATCCATCCATCGCCAGTTCCACACTGCCGTCATCCTTCCAGACTGCGGCTCGTCCATCAACTGGAGACACGAAAACGAAAGAATGGATCCTCGAGATAAAATCCCGCATGTGTGTTATCGCCAACCTCTCCACCATACCCACTCTCACCATGTACGTGAGTGTACTCCGTACGTACCCTCTTATTAAGGTACTCAAGTTGAATCCACGGCAAGACGGGGTCCCCAGGGGTCACTCCACGGCCCACACCGGCGTCGATCAATGATGGAGGCGTGTTGATACTGTGCAGTGCAGTATTGTTTCGGGCGGCAAGGACGGCCGTGAAGGATCTCGGCGAGGTTGCGAGATGGACGAATACGCTCAGCTCTAGGCGTGCTGAGCCAGGTCAGGGATATCTGGATGAGAATTGATCGGGATCGAGAAGACATGGAAGCAATGAATCCAGGTATTTAAGGCGTCGAGGACACCCATGCGTCCAGCCTGTTGCTTTCATCCTCCATTCCATCATCTCTCAAGCCTCTATCATCTACACTCTGATATCCTCGAGGTCTCTCATTTCTTTCGTCTTACAGAAACAGCGTTTGCCTTACACCACATCCACAGCTACCTTCACAATGGCTCCCTCCGCTATCACCCCCGAGACCTCCCCCGAGCGTGAGATCTATGTCAAGAAGCCTGTTGAGCAGACTCAGGTCCGAAGCCACTCTGGCTCCGTCTCCTCTGTCAAGCTTAACGACGGCAACTACATTCCCCAGGTCGCCCTCGGCGTCTACAAGGCCCCCAACGGCCAGGAGACTGAGGATGCTGTCACTGCCGCGCTGGACGCTGGCTACCGTCACATCGACTCTGCCGCCCGATATGCCAACGAGGAGGCTTGTGGTCGTGCCATCCGCCGCTGGCTTGAGAAGACTGGCACCCCTCGTGAGGACGTCTACATCTGCTCCAAGCTCTGGGACTCTGACCACGGTTACGAAGCCACCTTTGAGGCTCTCTGCACCTCTCTGGATAAGTTTGGGCTCGACTATCTCGACCTTTACCTGATCCACTCCCCTGCCCAGGACGAGGAGAAGCGTCTGGAGAGCTGGCGTGCTCTGGAGACTGCCCAGAAGCTCGGCAAGGTTCGGTCCATTGGCGTCTCCAACTTTGGAGCTGCCCATATGGAGAACCTCCTGGAGAACGCCCGTGTCCCCCCTGCCGTCAACCAGGTCGAGGTCCACCCTTTCTGCCAGCGCCAAACCCTCGTCGAGCTTTGCAACAAGCACGGCATCAAGATCGAGGCCTACTCCCCTCTGGCCCGTGGCAACAAGCTTGAGGACCCTACCATTGTTGAGATTGCCAACAAGTACGGCAGAACCCCTGCCCAGATCCTTCTCAACTGGAGCGCCGCTCGAGGCAACGTTGTCCTACCCAAGAGCTTGACCCCCCACCGCATTGAAAGCAACCTGAACAGCTTCGACTTTGAGCTCGCTGCTGGCGACATTGCCCGTATCGATGCCCTCGAGGAGAACTATGTCACTGGCTCCATGCACAAGTCCAAGGACTGAACGACACTATGAATGAATGACTTTACGAACAACCAGTGGAAATGGCAGGGTAAACTTAAACCCGCCTACCACTCTTTCTAAGCGTCGCAACTGGGATTGCTTGACGCATGATTCCCCCAAAGCATCGCGTCGACCTCAAGAGAGCTTGTGAAGCCCAGCCACTACTCTCGCGGTCCTCAATATTGCTTTTGGTACTTGATTTTTAGATGGATAGACCTAGAAGAGGTCGGAGTTTTATTACCTTTTCACAATAAAGCGGTCTCACTGCCCAAGTTGGCAGCAATCTGCCCATTGTTTTACAGCAGATAGACAGACAGATACACAAATACACTTGAACCAATAGAAATGTTTCTGTTACCTACAGCTCCCCTGTTCATGCAGAAAACTTTTTTCTCACCTACAGATCCCTTTCGGAATCTTTCCATCCTTTCATCCTTTCCAGGCACGAATGACGTACCTCCCGTTGAGGCTGAAAGATGATCCCGGAGGCTAACCTTGGGAAATGGCCGGACTTGGTATTACCCACTCACATCCCGTCATGGCCCACAAGGCGAGTCAGGGGTTCGCAGCATGCACGCCCAGGGACAAGAGATTCTCTTTGCTTTCTTTTCTTCTTCCGGGCACGTGATTTTCAGTAGGATCCTCCATCGTAGGGCTGAGCATCACGTGTAGTTCTGGCTGCTTTGGTTGGTTGAGGAGATGTTTCGAGGTGAACCTTTCACGATACTGTACCCGGTGAGCTGGATGAACTGCTTGAAGATCACTTTAGAACCACTTAATAAAGATTAAAGATGGATTGCGGAGGCGGGGCTTCAGGTGATTGACGATATCGTGGAGTATGGGGATAGAGGCGAACTGGGGAAGACCCATAAGGGGCGATATGGAACACAATAAGCGAGAAGAATGTTGACGAACTCGAAACATCTAATGAAGATGTCATTTCGAAAGAACCTAAACCCCAACGAGTATAATTGCTATACAATCGAGGCGATACACGTCGTAAACAATAACGCCCTAACAACGCCGTGACCCTTGTCATCTCACAACCTCGAGCAGACAACTTTATAACCCTCAGTTATTCTTTCGTCGTAATGCCTTCATGTTCCCATACAAACCCGCGCGGTGCCTTCCACAGCCCTACAAGGTGGCTGTTCGCGGGACACCGTTCTCGGTAATCAGCATAGGGGGTATCTCCACAGGACTCTGGCCATTCCTGTACGCCCAAAGACGACTGACATCCTTCACGCGCACTTCACTGCGTCTCGACTTTTCCCTACTCGAGACCCCGTGCACTTCCACAGGTGTCGAAATCTCTCCAGTTCCAAAACCCTGTGTGCCGGCCCAGCTAATCTCAAATGCTTCGCGGGCGTTGGCCGAGGCCTCGCCCTCCTGGCCAATCTTGATCACCTCATTCATGAACTCGTTGTCCTCGTCGGCGCCGGTATACTCTCCAGTCTTCGGGTCCACCTTGAGGGGAAACATGCCCTCAAGGTAGTGCTGGTTCATTTGATGACCTCCCTTGCCGTTGGCCCTGGAAAAGAGTCGACCTTGGAAGCGTGGCAACTCGTGGGATCCCATTCGGTTAGTGGCGAAATGCAGAATTCCCCAGATCGATACGAAGTCTGTACCATGGCAATAGTGCTCAACGTGGCTCAATGCGCGGTCTTTAGCGGCTGAGACAGAGCGAGTAGATGACGCCACAGAATGCTCTTTCTTGAGGAGGCTAGGGATGCTGACATTCAAGCCTTTCTTGGTGTCTAGAGGACTACCAGAAGGTGAGTCGATGGTTGTCTCGGTGAGTATGGTGCTCATGGCAGACAGAGGCTTGAGCGAAGACAAAGCTTGCGAGGATCTGTGGCGATGGGGGTTGTTGAAATGGTTCGCAGCGTTGCCAAAGGTGTAGACTTCGAGTTTGGACAGTAGATCCTGCGGCAACTCCTGAAGCAGCCAGTCGAGAACCAAGCCACCCTCGATTCCTCCCTGAGAGTGCAGGATGAAGATGACCTTGGACTTGCTGGTGTCGTACAAGACATCTTTGAGAATCTTGAAGCAGATTCGAACATCTCCAGTTGCGTAGCCAAAATTACGCTGAATTAGACACTCGACCACATCAAAAATGACTCCGGAAGTTCGATTGTGGACTCCTAGAATAGGACGACCAAAAGTGAGAGCCAGACGGTTCAGGTTTGCCTGCATCCAATGCTCCCTAGAAGACTGGTCAACATCAATATAAAGTAGGGTGTCCAGATTATACATACCCGACAGCAACACCGTTCAAGAAAATCCACTGCTCATGCTCATGTTCAGGCAGGGCCTTGGCGTACTTTTCATCCGAGTTGTACGTATCCTTAGAACCGTTCAACAGCCGGCAAAGCAGCGAATTAAGGACCATGAACCCAGCAATACCCGCGGCTGCCATCCAAACTGGCAAGACCACTGAGAAAGGCAAGGCAATGATGAAAGCCAGTTGCAGGATGGCTAGAACCAGGTGGACAAAGATGCAAAACAAGTTCTGCCGAGTAGGGTAGAGTTCGTCAAATTCCTTGGATCCAAGAGGGTACATGGGCCAGACGATCCAAGGCAGAGCCCAAATGTAGACGAAAAAGTAGTAGACATCTTTGACAAAGAGTTTCCATGGGAAATCGGTATGAGAATAGTCGATGACTGACGCCTCTCCGATTTGAGAGCGAAAGTACTCAGTTGTCGTACCCATTTCGACGATCCAGTGAGATGACGCGATGAAAAGAATCAGCAGAAGCGACAGTTGGTTGCCATGAAGGAGCTCCAGGCGATAGCGAATGCCAGTTGAGAGAGGTTGGGGAAGTCGCTAGGTAAATAAATAGGTTGCGAAAAATAAATTAAAGATCAACCAGGGTCGAAACGAGGATAGATAAAGCCTTTCTCGGAAAGAGAAACCCTACAAGGGGTTTCCTTCACATGCAACAAGCCGGAAAACAAAGAACGAGGCTGCCAGTCAAAAGTGATCTCGTGAGCTGAATTGCCTCGTGGAGGGGAGTGACGACGAGTCTGACTGAGCTGGAGCTGCCGAGAGGACTCATGCGCCACAGCCTCCCCCCCCCGTCGGGTTTCGCCATAGGCAACAAGCAAGTAAGCAGCCTTACTGGGCAGTCGAGGGGAAAGGATTGTCGCGTCAGATGGGCCTCTGCGACGTCAGCACACCCATAATATTCAAGCCCAAGCGCTGGGTGGACTAGGGTCATGGAGGCTTAGTAGCATCGGCGCGGCCTTGGGATTGGATAGTTGAGCATGAACAGGACGGGACTGGCATGGAAGGGTAAGCGGGAGCGAGGCATTGTTCGGAAGGCGACATGTTCTGTGTTGCCTTGATGAAAGCTATGATGTTTTACATATGCTGACTGAAGTGTAAAGTTCAAGTTGAGATATGTTGTCTTGGCCGTTGAAAGGTGGCTGTGGGCTTGTCGTGGTGGCTTAACTGTCCATGAAGCTGCATGCCTGAGGCATCCACTGTCTTGATCAACATGGAGCCCAAGGCTTCCTTCTCCATCATGTATGTTTGGATGTCAAGTCGCAAGGTGTTATACCGACGATGTTGTATCGATACTCATTCTTCTTCGGATCCAATGCGAACCATCAAATGGAGGCATTTTCATTGCTACACCTGACACCAAAAACAATTGTCAACTACCTACCCTGTAGTTCTTCGAGGAACTCACTTCGAGAACGAGCAAGGACATACGCGAACATCTGGTTGACAGTGACCACAAGAATTTTCAATATAGAACGAAACCAGTGACTAGAGAGGTTTAGGGGAGATGTTTGCGTTAAATTCCATGTGGTCAAGTCCACAAGGACGAGTCACAGTTGTCTAGCTATGTATGAAGGGTACGGCTTTAATTGATGGGAATAACTCGTTATCATACCGATTTAATCATCGATTCATCCAGCGGCGTGTCTTTTTCCCATCCTGATCTATCTTTCTATTCTTCTTATTTCGCATCAGCATCATAAGCCGTCTTGACAGCTTCGCCATTAGCCTGAGCATCAGGCTTATATTGCTTGAACTTTCTGGCCGGGACACCCTTGGTGAACATCTCATCGAGTTCCTCGTAGGTTCGGTTGGCGGTCTCGGGGAGATAGAACCACAGGAAGACGAGACTGATCACGGCTAGGCCGCCAAAGACGAAACCGACCTTGGCTCCCATGTTGGCCTTGTCCGGGTTGAACATGAAGGGCAGGACAAAGCTCCACATCATGTTGAGGGCGTTCTGGGACGCCAGACCGATGGCGACTGTCTTGACACGCAGGCGAGAGGTCGATACCTCGCACAGAACGGTATAGGCGGTGGCTCCGATGGTGACGTTGTACCACCAGCAGTAAAGCATAATCATAGCCACCGTACCCTTGATGGCACCGGGAGTTGCGACAGTAGCCAGGGCTGCCATGACAAAGAGGATGAAGGTAAGGATGAGCAAACCGTAGAAGGTGAGGTTGCGGCGGCCCATGCGGTCGACCAGGTACCAGGACATGATGTTTCCAATCATGGAGATGGCCTGCTGCACAATCTGAAGCTTGAAGCTCTCGCTGGTCGTATATCCGGCAAGCTGGATGTAGTATGTCGCATACGAAGCTGCAAACATGATACCCGACAGGGACTGGATGCACAGGGGAGCAATCGAGATGATGGTTCGACGGAGGTTAGACTTGCGGAAGCACTCAAAATATGTGGCACCCTCGGTCTCGGCCTTGATCTCCTCAAGGGTCTGGTTGATGGCGGCAAGACGCTTCTGACCCTCTTCACCCTTGCTTCCAAGGCGAGCAAGAGACTTGAGGGCACGCTCTTGTTGACCCTGGGAGACGAGCCACCAGGGAGATCTGGGAGTCGAATGTCAGCGATGTTCTTCTACAGTTATTGATCTCGAGACTTACTCGGGCATGAAAAAGACAAAGATGGTGGACACGACTGCAAAGCCGTACTGAGCACAAAAGACAGCCCTGTACGCCCAGCGGCTATCGTATGTACCCGTCTCATTGACGATAAGAGAGACGGCAAAGGGTCCTAGGGTGTAGGCGAGGGCGGACAGACAGGTGAGCATACCTCGGAGAGCCATGGGAGTGATCTATTGACTATTAATTGACTTTTCACGAACAGTAGTTGACATAATTCGTACCTCTCCGATATATGACACAGTCACGGAAGCCAGAGCACCAACAGCAAAGCCATTGAGGAACTTGCCACCAAAGAAGACGGCATTGGTAGTAGCAACAAATTCCATAGTGATGGCAGCATAAGTAATAACGAGGCAGATGATGATGACAGCGCGACGGCCTAGCCAATCGGCAATGGCACCGCAGCCAAGAGCACCAATGATACCTCTATA